>JARQOD010002015.1:0-85761 GCA_033576555.1 Oophaga sylvatica | reverse complement strand
AAAATAGTGTGGAAAGAAAAAGTTGTCAGAGTTGTCAGAGATTTTTTTTTTTTTTCTGTTAGTTGCATTTTTTCCCTCTTTTTCTCTGGGTGCTGAGGAGGATTTTTTTTTTCTCTCAATGGAGTTTGCACAGTTGTCTGGCCGTGTGGATCAGCTTGCCACTGAGGTTCGGAGTATTGCTACCTATCTTGCTAGGTTGCCAGTTGTGGAACCTAGGATTCCCATGCCAGATTTGTTTTTGGGGGATCGGGCTAAATTTCAAAAATAACTGTAAGCTGTTTTTTGCCTTAAAGCCTAAGTACTCGGGGAGCGCAGCACAGCAGGTTCAAATTGTCATCTCTCTCCTGCGCGGCGACCCTCAGGATTGGGCTTTTTCCCTGATACCTGGGGATCCTGTTTTGAATGATATTGATGTATTTTTTCAGGCTCTGGGGTTATTGTACAATGAACCTAATGTCACTGATCAAGCTGAAAAGACCTTGTTGGCATTAAATCAAGGTCTTGAAGACGCTGAGTTGTACAGTACTGTCAGAAATTCCGAAAGTGGGCAGTCCTGACCAAATGGAATGATGATGCTTTGGCAGCCCTTTTTCGGAATGGGCTGTCAGAGAATGTAAAGGATGTTATGGTGGGATTCCCTGTTCCTTCTGGTCTCAATGATTCTATGTCATTGGCTATTCAAATTGACAGACGTTTGCGTGAGCGCAGAGGTATGCGTGAGATGGTGTTGCCTTGTGAGCCAGCTCCTGGGCCCATGCAGTGTGATGGAGTGACTTCTGGGGCACAGCGTCATGAGTTTCGAAAGCGCAATGGGTTATGTGTTATGAATGTGCTAGAGCAGAGGCTCCCTCTGGTGGTTACAGACAGTACTGAACATTTCAGCGAGGAATGGCAATCTGAGATCACGGACTGGTCTGATATAAGGGAGGTTCCCTCCCATGATGGTTGCCGGTGATCAATTGTTCTTGTCTCAATTGTGGTTCCTGGTTCATTTGGAAGTTGCCTGCATATTCTGCTATTAGATAAGATATTTTCTGCTTTTATTTTTGTGCTTGCTTTTTGCATTGTTCCCTGCACTTCTGTGGAGGTCAGCCAGGTCACCTCCGGGGGCTTGTGCTCCTCTCAGTTTATCTGGAGCCACTGTTGTTTGTTCATTTGCTTTTTCCTGTTTTTTCAGTGGCTGCAGCTTAGTTTTGTTACACCAGCGATCTGATTAGGTGGTAGAGATCGTGTGATCTCAGGTGTTTTTGCAATCAGAAGAGTTGGTATTTTTTAGGGTTTTTTTTGGATTGTAGTGAGTATCCTTTCCTGTACTTTTCTGTCTAGACAGATTGGGCCCCAGCGTTTGCTCATTCTATTTTCTGTCTGTGTCCGTGCTTCTTCTTGTCTAACCGTCATTACATGTTTGTTTTTTTTGTAATAAGAATTGTTGGATTTTTTTAGGGTTTTCTGGGTTGCAGAAAGTAATCTCTCCTGTCCTTTCCTATTTAGTCAGCTTGTGGCCCCAGCGTTTGCTCAATCTGTTTTCTGCCTGCGTTTGTGTTTTCATCTTGTCTAACCACCTTTATATGTTTGGGGGCTGCCTATTCCTTTGGGGCTCTACTCCGGGGCAGTTAGCTTTCCTGTTTCTATCTTTAGGTGTAGCTAGCTCTCAGGCTGTGACGAGGCGTCTAGGATTAACGTAGGAACGCTCCACGGCTACCTCTAGTTGTGTGGTTAGTTTAGGAATCTGCAACCAATTAGTTACCAACATCTCAGGTGTTCGGCTGCCCGGCTGTTGTTCCTGCCCTCCTCAGCTACCTAACATAACAGGGTCCATTATATTGCATGAAGTAATATGTGGGGCACATTATTCTGTATGGAGGACTATGTGGGGCCCATTATTCTGTATGGAGGACTATGTGGGGTCCATTATTCTGTATGGAGGACTATGTGGGACCCATTATTCTGTATAGAAGACTATGTGGCGTTCATTATTGTGTATGGAGGACTATGTGGGGCCATTATTTTGTATGATGACTGTGGTCCCCAATATACCGTATAGATGACTATGTAAAACCCATTATTCTGTGTTGAGGACTAACTAGGGCCCATTATTCTGTATGGAGAACTATGTGGGGCCCAATATTCTGTATGGAGGACTATGTGGGGCCCATTTTTGTCTTTGGAGGACTATGTTGGGCTATTAAACTCTATGAAGGACTATGTGGGGTCCATTATTCTATGTGGAGGACTATATGGGGGACATTATACTGTATGGAGGACTATGTGGGGCCAATTTTTCTGTATGGAGGACTATGTGGGGCCCATTATTCTGTATGGTGGACTATGTGGGGCCATTATTCTTTGTGGAGGACTATGTGGGGCCATTATACTGTATTGAGGACTATGTGGGGCCATTATACTGCATCTAGGACTATGTAGGGCCATTATACTGTATGGAGGACTATGTGGGGCCATTAGACTGTATGGAAGACTATGTGGGACCCATTATTCTGTATGTAGGACTGTGTGGTTTTATTATTCTATAAGGAATGATAAGGAAAGTATTCAGTATCGAGTAAAAGCGCCACCTGCTGAAATACACACATTTACACATCTTGGCATGCTATTACTGAGGTTATAAACAGAGGAATGTTCTTACACACTAAGTGCATTTGGGCAGATCATCAAAATCTGCTGCAGGCAGCTCCCTCTTCAATTGCCGGCCAATGATGTCCCAGATATTGCGCAATGGGAGATAAGTCCAGAGAGAATGCAGACAATGGTAACACATTTAGGTCAAGCAGGCTGCTCAAAACCAGCAAGAGCAACATGTGACTTGGCATTGTTGTTTTGAAAAATGTCTCCTTGGACACTTGGAGAAATGCTATTTCACTGGTTTTATTATCAAATCAAAGTAGTGGCGAGCAGTTAGTGTACCTGGAATCAAGGCTACTGTATATTATGCCATCCAATAGCATAATCCCAGGAGTAGGACTATGTGATGTGCCCTCATTAAAGCCTCTTCATGGCGTTGTTTATGTGCGCTCCAGACCAATCTCCATGTAATGCTGGTGGGTATGGACCCACTATGCCAAAGTCAGGGTTTACCCTGGAAGGGATTGACTAAGTGTCTACAGGGACTTCCCTAGGGTCTCTGAGGGTGAGGATAGGCTGGGCCGGTGGTAGACACCAAGTACCATTCCAGGGCAGTCCCTGGGACTCCAGCAGCTGAGTGGAGGGTCAGAGACGTGTGTACGAGGTACTGAAGGGCGAAACTGAAAAGTCGTTTAGACAGTCCGAGGTTGGGGCAGACAACCCGGGTTCGCCATTCAAAACGGGAGTCAAGAATGGAGATGTCAAACAAAGTGGGTAAGCAGGTGGGAGTGATAACGGAAGAAAGAATACAAAGGTATGAACAAACCAGGTACTAGCAGGGTAGAAAGCAACATTCTAGCTAGGAAAGCAGGGTGGAGTCATCTTATATATCACCTTTTAGCAAATGATAGGCTGGGGAAGCAAATTCTACAGGGCACAGTGGATACAATTCCTGCAAAGTTTGGCTGCGTCCGCCTATCACTCACAACCAGCACAAAGCAATTCAAAGTGATGGTGAGTAGGGCGGCGCTTAGAAGCTGTGCAAGTCGCCAGTGTAACAGTGCCCCCTTATATACCCTCCTGTTTTAGCCAGTCCCACGTAGAAATCTTTCAAGGATGGAAGGGGCACACATGTTCTCTGCAGGCTCCCAATATTTTTCGTCTGGACCAAACCCTTCCAATCGATTAAATAGAATGTGTTCCCTTGAACACTCTTGGATCCAGAATGTCTTTAACCTCAAACATGTCTGAAGGCCCCTCAGGAATGGAAATAGAGGCAGGGATATGGACCTTGAAGAAGTGATTTAAGACCAACAGCTTCAGGAGCGAGACATGAAATGAGTTGGGAAACTGTAGATTCGCAGGGAGTTGAAGCTGGTAGGTCACTGTATTCAGTTGCCTGAGGATTTTGTACAGACAGAGGTACCGGGGGGAGGGGGGACTTACAGTCATGGCCAAAAGTTTTGAGAATGACACAAATATTAATGTTTACAAAGTCTACTGCTTCATTTATTCTAATGGCAATTTGCATATACTCCAGAATGTTATAAAGAGTGATCAGCTTAACAGCAATTACTTGCAAAGTCAATATTTGGCTAGAAAATGAACTTTATCCCCCAAAACACATTTCAACATCATTGCAGCCCTGCCTTAAAAGGACCAGCTAACCTCTTTTCAGTGATTGCTCCATTAACACAGGTGTGGGTGTTGATGAGGACATGGCTGGAGATCAATCTGTCATGATTAAGTAAGAATGACACTACTGGACACTTTAAAAGGAGGCTGGTGCTTGGCATCATTGTTTCTCTTTTGTTAACCATGGTTATCTCTAAAGAAACATGTGCAGTCATCATTGCAATGCACAAAAATGGCCTAACAGGGAAGAGTATCGCAGCTAGAAAGATTGCACCTCAGTCAACAATCTATCGCATCATCAATAACTTCAAGGAGAGAGGTTCCATTGTTGCCAAAAAGGCTTCAGGGCGACCAAGAAAGACCAGCAAGCGCCAGGACTGTCTCTTAAAAGTGTTTCAGCTGCGGGATCGGGCTACCAGCAGTGCAGAGCTTGCTCAGGAATAGCAGCAGGCAGGTGTGAGTGCATCTGCACGCACTGTGAGGCGGAGACTCTTGGAGCAAGGCCTGGTCTCAAGGAGGGCAGCAAAGAAGTCACTTCTCTCCAGAAAAAACATCATGGACAGACTGATATTCCGCAAAAGGTACAGGCAGTGGACTGCTGAGGACTGGGGTAAAGTTATTTTTTCTGATGAATCCCTTTTCGATTGTTTGGGACATCAGGAAAACGCCTCATTCGGAGAAGACAAGGTGAGCGCTACCACCAGTCTTGTCTCATGCCAACTGTTAAGCATCCTGAAACCATTCATGTGTGGGGTTGCTTCTCAGCCAAGGGAATCGGCTCTCTCACAGTCTTGCCTAAAAACACAGCCATGAATAAAGAATGGTACCAGAATGTCCTCCAAGAGCAACTTCTCCCAACCCTCCAAGAGCAGTTTGGCGATCAACAATGCCTTTTCCAGCATGATGGAGCACCTTGCCATAAAGCAAAGGTGATAACTAAATGGCTCAACAACAACAACAATGGGAACAAAACATAGAGATTTTGGGTCCATGGCCTGGAAACTCCCCAGATCTTAATCCCATTGAGAACTTGTGGTCAATCATCAAGAGACGGGTGGACAAACAAAAACCTAAAAATTCTGACAAAATGAAAGCATTGATTGTGCAAGAATGGACTGCTATCAGTCAGGATTTGGTCCAGAAGTTGATTGAGAGCATGCCAGGGAGAATTGCAGAGGTCCTGAAGAAGAAGGGTCAACACTGCAATATTGACTTGCTGCATTTACTCATTCTAACTGTCAATATAAGCTTTTGTTACTCATATGTTTGCAATTATTATATTTCTGTCTGTGATAAAAACATCTGTCAAACACACATAAAAACCAGAGGGCAGCAGATCATGTGAAAATATAATATTTGTGTCATTTTTAAAACTTTTGACCATGACTGTATATTACAGCATCTTCAGGCGAATATACTGGGATGACAGCCAGAATTTTTCTCCAGGAAGGTACTGAGGTGACGAAATTCTCTTTTTGTTCGCATGAGTCTCCATCCGAGACATGGCTTTAAGTAGGGAGGCCTGGTTCTGCTGGCAGATCTGTAGAAAGTCGCCGTTCAAGTCATTAGCTTCTTGTACACCAGGGGAAGCAGACATAGGAGAGGGCATTTGAGAATACTGGGTGTACACCACGAAGAATGAAGATGGTCCGGAAGAGTCCCCAACATAGTTATTATTGGAAAACTCTGAACAGGAAAGTAGTTGTGCGCTGTCATCCTGACAGGCAGAGATAAAATGATGAATGTATTTCTCAAGAATCTGATTAGATTAACCTGTTCTATTTGCATTTTGGTTTCCACGATCAGAGACTATGAAGGTACTGCCACACTAAGCTATCCCGCTAGCGATCTCGTTAGCGTTGCATACTAATGAGATCGCTAGCGGGATTGTTTCTATATCGCTAAATGCTGCCGCATTTAGCGATATAGTTAACGACGCTATCGCCGTTAGCGATCTTCTTAACGACTTTAGCGGTACAAAAGTACCGCTAAATCGCTAAGAAAAGGTGCCACACAGCGATTAGATACTTACCCAGCGGGAGCGCCAGCGATGAAATAGGGTCCGGAGCGATTCCAGCGACGAGCGAGATCACAGCAGGAAGCTCGTCGCTGGAAGCTGCCGCACTGAACAATATCGCTAACGGGATCGCTAAATAGTGACGTTTTTTAGCGATCCCGTTAGCGATATTGTTTAGTGTGGCATACCCTTAAGGAGAGGAAGATTGTGAAGAAAAAACAAATGCTGGAAGAACTGCATGGTAAGTTTGAGATTGGAGGGAAGGCTGGCCACAGTGATGATCAATCAGCTCAGTGGACTTGCTTATGTCGTATGACCAGCCAACTTGTATTTGTCTCCCCAGGACAGAACTCTGCTCCTTTTAGCAGTAGTGACAAAGGTTTTGCACAGAGGATTGTCTTTAAAAAGGACAGGGTCTGCTTCAATATCTTGGAAGGATCAATGATGGGCTGAGGCTTCTCCATGAAATCGGTCACATCAAAGGATCAAGACAGGGTATCTGCTTTGCATTCTTTTCCTCAGGACAAAAGTGTAACTCGAAGTTAAAACGAGCCAAGAGTGCTCACCTGGCTTAACAAGGATTCAACTGCTGGGTGGACTGCAGGAATGTTAGATTTTTAAGGTCCATGTTTATTATTACTGGAAGACTGGCTCCTTCCAGTAGACGTCGCCATTCCTCATCCTGATAGCCAGAAGCTCACGATCCCTAATGCCATAATTTTGCTCAGTCGGTGAAAAAAATTTGGAGAAAAAAAAGGCAAGAGACAGACCTCCCCAAAGAAGTTCTTTGCAGGAGCACTGCCCTATCACCAATAGAAGAGACATTTAACTACAAGAGAGACTGCTTTATGGGATTGGGATGATGCAGCACCGGAGCACTTGTGAAGGCCTCTTTCAATTATTGGAATGCTGACACAGTTGACACAGGCCAGATTCTGACATTAGACCCCTTCTTGGTTAAGGCAGAGATAGGTGCCATAAGGGATGTGACGTGTGGAATAAATTGCTTGCAGAAATTGGTGAAACCCATAAAGCGTTGGATGGCACACAGACCTTGAGGACAAGGCCAGGAGAGAATGGCAGAAGCCTTCCTGGATCCATCTCAAGACTCTGGTTTGAAACAATGTAGCTGAGGAAGGGCAAGGAGGTTTTTTTCAAAGACATATTTGGACAAATTTGCAAGCAAATTATTCTCCAAGGGACACTGCAGAACTTGACGGACATGCCTCCTGTGAGTATGCAGATAAGGGTAAAATATCAAGATATTCTCTTAATACAATACCACGCAAACATAGAGGAGATCCCAGAAGATGTCATTAAGTAACTTCTGAAACACAGCGGATGCATTACACAGACCAAAAGGCACGACGAGATACTATTAATGATCGTCACGGGTATTAAAGACCGTTTTCCATTAGCCGCCCTTACGTATGCAAATCAAGTTGGAAGCCCCTCGCAGATCTAATTTGTTGAAAATCTTAGCTCATAATCCCAAGTTGGGATCTACTTGTTCTTTATAGAGATTTTGTTAAGACATCGATAGTTTACACAGGGGCGTAAGGAGCCATCCTTCTTAGTCATAAAGAAGAAAGGCACCGGCAGGAGAAGGGAACTTACAGATGAATCCCTTGGCTAAGTTTTCTTGGATGTACTTGGAGGATCTGAGATTGTGGGTTGTAATAATCATCTAGGCAGGTTAATGACGCAAATACTTTTTATTCCTTACGTGCATAGTCTTACAGCAATTTTGGGTAGATGGCTACAATGCCATTCCCCCAGTCCACAAGATACACACCCCGGGGCCAGGAGTTCTTCTGCCCCTTAACAGGCAATATCCACTGTCTCTCAACTTTTGGTTGACCCCACAGCTTTTGTATCTCCCACAAGTACAGTCTGAAGTCACAGTCCATGATCCTCCAGATGATGGATACCATTACCGTAGAACATGTATCAAGCTCCAGCCAGCAACAACTGTTCTTATGGTACTGCCACACTAAGCTATCCCGCTAGCGATCTCGTTAGCGTTGCATACTAATGAGATCGCTAGCGGGATTGTTTCTATATCGCTAAATGCTGCCGCATTTAGCGATATAGTTAACGACGCTATCGCCGTTAGCGATCTTCTTAATGACTTTAGCGGTACAAAAGTACCGCTAAATCGCTAAGAAAAGGTGCCACACAGCGATAAGATACTTACCCAGCGGGAGCGCCAGCGATGAAATAGGGTCCGGAGCGATTCCAGCGACGAGCGAGATCACAGCAGGAAGCTCGTCGCTGGAAGCTGCCGCACTGAACAATATCGCTAACGGGATCGCTAAATAGTGACGTTTTTAGCGATCCCGTTAGCGATATTGTTTAGTGTGGCATACCTTTAGGATAGTTCCTTAAATCCAGATGACAGATAGCACGACCATAACACATGTATCTAGCTCCAGCCAGCAACATCCCCTCCATTTCCTTATCAGTGCCCTAAATACCCCAAGCCGCCCTACCACAATTGAGCCTGGCCTTTGGGACACACCCCTCCAAAACTAACTGTGCATTTTTAAAGGTATTTTCCCGAGGCTGAGCCCCATCACCTGGGACTGCATGTGAGACCCCCTGTGGTGATGGCTCCACTGGCTCTACTACCCTCATCCATACAATGGTACTAGTGACTGGAGAATAATGGATTAATTGAGACCCATGAGACACTGATGAGAGTAAAGGAATGATTGCTTTATCTTTACCAATCTCGTGTCTGGTCTTATGTATGGAAACATCGATTCCTGAGCGTGAACACATTCCAGGAGAGATTTATGCACCTTAACCCCTTCCTGACATGCACCATACTAGTATTGCTCTGCGGGAATTGCGTTCCCGCAAACAGCAGTACTAGTACGGTGCACCGATAGCGCGGCCTGATGCTGAGGGAATTTAACCCCTCTGATACCGCTGTCAGTAGTGACAGCGACATAGAGGGCACTTCCATCAGGACAACGCGATGCGATCACATTGTCCTGATGGTCTTCATGGAGACCCCGGCCCCAAGATGGCTGCGGGGTCCTACTGTGTCCTGCAGGTAAGGTGGCTTCCCAGTGCCTGCAGAGAGCAGGATCTGTGAAACCTCCTTCCCTGATGTCAGATTGCTGATCTGATACTCTGCATTGCAGAACATCAGATCAGCGATCTGATGTTATAAAGTAATGTCCCATACTGGGGCAATGTAAAAAAAAAAAATTAAAGTGTAAAAATATTTTTAACCCCTTTACCCCCAAGGGTGGTTTGCACGTTAATGACCGGGCCAATTTTTACAATTCTGACCACTGTCTCTTTATGAGGCTATAACTCTGGCACGCTTCAACGGATCTTAGCGATTCTGAGACTGTTTTCTCGTGACATATTGTACTTCATGATAGTGGTAAAACTTATTCGATATAACTTGCGGTTATTGATGAAAAAATGGAAATATGGCGAAAATTTTGCAATTTTCAAACTTTGAATTTTTATTCCCTTAAAACAGAGAAATATGTCACACAAAATAGTTACTAAATAACATTTGTCACATGTCTACTTTACATCAGCACAATTTTGGAACCAAAATTTTTTTGTTACGAAGGTATAAGGGTTAAAAGTTGACCAGCAATTTCTCATTTTTACAACAAATTATACAAAACCATTTTTTTAGGGACCACCTCACATTTGAAGTCACTTTGAGGGGTCTATATGGCAGAAAATATCCAAAAGTGACACCATTCTAAAAACTGCACCCCTCAAGGTACTCAAAACCACATTCAAGAAGTTTATTAACCCTTCAGGTGCTTCACAGGAGCTGAAGCAATTTGGAAGGAAAAAATGAACATTTAACTTTTTAGTCACAAAAATGATATTTTATAAACAATTTTTTTACTTTAACAAGGGTAAAAGGAGAAAATGGACAGAAAAAGTTGTTGTGCAATTTTTCCTGAGTTCGCCGATACCCCATATGTGGGGGAAAACCACTCTCTGGGCGCACGGCTGGGCTTGGAAGGGAAGGAGCGCCATTTGACTTTTTCAAACCAAAATTGGCTGGAATTGAGATTGGATGCCATGTCACGTTTGGAGAGCCCCTGATGTGCCTAAACAGTGGAAACCCCCCACAAGTGACATCATTTTGGAAACTAGACCCCCTAAAGAACTTATCTAGATCTGTGGTGAGCACTTTGAACCCTCAAGTGTTTCACTAAAGTTTATAATGCCTGGGTGTGAAAAAAAAAATTTCCACAAAAATGATTTTTTAGTCCCCAATTTTTGATTTTTCCCAAGGAAATTGGACCCCAAAAGTTGTTGTCCAATTTGTCCTGAGTACGCTGATACCCCATATGTGGGGAGAAAAAACTGTTTGGGCGCACGGCAGGGCTCGGAAAGGAAGTAATGACGTTTTGGAATGCAGACTTTGATGGGTGCCACGTTCAGTTTGCAGAGTCTCTGATGTGCCTAAACAGTGGAAACCCCCCACAAGTGACCCCATTTTGGAAACTAGACCCCCTAGGGAACTTATCTAGATCTGTGGTGAGCACTTTTAACCCCCCAAGTGCTTCACACAAGTTTATAATGCACGGGCATGAAAATAAAAAATCCTATTTTTTTTCCCACAAAAATATTTAAGTCACCAATTTTTTATTTTCCCAAAGGTAACAGGAAAAATTGGACCATAAACGTTGTTGTCCAATTTGTCCTGAGTACGCTGATACCCCATGTGTGGGGGGGACCACTGTTTGGGTGCACGGCAGAGCTCGGAAGGGAAGGAGCGCCATTTGACTTTTTCAAACCAAAATTGGCTGGAATCAAGATTGGACGCTATGTCGAATTTGGATAGCCCCTGATGTGCCTAAACAGTGGGAACCCCCCACAAGTGACCCCATTTCAGAAACTGGCCCCACTAAGGAACTTATCTAGATCTGTGGTGAGCAATTTGAACCCCCAAGTGCGTCACACAAGTTTATAACGTAGAGCCGTAAAATTAAAAAATCATATTTTTTTCCACAAAAATCTTTTCATCCCAAATTTTATTTTCCCAAGGGTAGCAAGACCTCAAAAGTTATTGTGCAATTTGTCCTGAGTATGCTGATACCCAATATGTGGGGGTAAACCACTGTTTGGGTGTATGGCAGAGCTCAGAAGGGAAGGAGCGCCGTTTGACTTTTTCAACTCAGAATCGGCTGGACGCCATGTCGTGTTTGTAGAGCACCTGATGTGCCTAAACAGTGGAAACCCCCCACAAGTGACACCATTTTGGAAACTAGACCCCCTAAGGAACTTATCTAGATCTTTTGTGAGCACGTTCAACCCACAAGTGTTTCACTAAAGTGTATAATGCCTGGGTGTGAAAAACCAATTTTTGATTTTTCCCAAGGAATTGGACCCTAAAAGTTGTTGTCCAACTTGTCCTGAGTATGCTGATACCCATATGTGGGGGGGAAATACTGTTTAGGAGCACGGCAGGGCTAGGAAAGGAAGTAATGACATTTTGGAATGCAGACTTTGATGGGTGTCATGTTCAGTTTGCAGAGCCCCTGATGTGCCTAAACAGTGGAAAACCCCAACAGTGACCCCATTTTGGAAACTAGACCCCCTAAGGAACTTATCTAGATCTGTGGTGAGCACTTTGAACCCCCAAGTGTTTCACTAAAGTTTATAATGCCTGAGTGTGAAAATAAAAAATCCTATTTTTTTCCCACAAAAATGATCTTTTAGTCACCAATTTTTTATTTTCCCAAGGGTAACAGGAGAAATTGTACCCCAAAAGTTGTTCTCCAATTTTTCCTGAGTATGCCTATATGTGTGAGAAAACTACTGTATGGGCACACGTCGGTTGGAATAGAAGTGTTGACGTTTAGTAATGCAGACTTTGATGGAATGGTCTGCGGGTGTCATGTCGCGTTTGGAGAGGCCCTGATGTGCCTAAACAGTGGAAACACCCCACAAGTGACCCCATTTTGGAACCTAGACCCTCAAAGGAACTTATCTAGATGTGTGGTGAGCACTTTGAACCCCCCAAGTGCTTCACAGAAGTTTATAATGCTCGGGCATGAAAATAAAAAATCATATTTTTTCCACAAACATGATCTTTTAGTCCCCAGTTTTTTATTTTTGCAAGGGTAACAGGAGAAATTGGACCCCAAAAGTTGTTGCTCAATTTGTCCTGAGTACGCCGATACCCTATATGTGGGGGTAAACTGCTGTTTGGGCACATGGCAGAGCTCAGAAGGGAAGGAGCACCATTTGACTTTTTCAACGCCGAATTGGCTGGAATTGAGATCAGACGCCATGTCACATTTGGAGAGCACCGGATGTGCCTAAACAGTGGAAACCCCCCAATTCTAACTCCAACCCTAACCCCAACACACTCCTAACCCTAATCCCAAGCCTAATCATAACCCTAACCACAAACCAAACCCTAACACACCCCTAACCCTAATCCCAACCCTAACCTTAACTTTAGCCCCAACTCTAACCCTAACTTTAGCCCCCAACCCTAACCCTAATGGGAAAATGTAAATAAATACATTTTTTTTCAGAGATCTGTAGGAGCAAACACTGAGGGTGATTGACAAACTTGAGAGGAGCCTAATTCTGTTAGGAATACGTGCTCTGGACACAATTGTCTTTCTCCGGTTTCCAGACGGCTCCGCCGGTCTGTCCGCTCTCGGGGTGGAGCTATCGCACACTTGGGTGGTGTGAATACATGGTGGTGACTCTGACTCGTGTGTGGAAGTGATGAGTGATGGAGGAACACGGGTGTAATGTATGTAGTACAGTTCATATAGCGTCTTGTGCTTGGGTGCGATGAAAATACATGAGACACAGGTTTGATATAGAAAGTCTTGTATTACTTCATACAAGTTGGCAAAAATAGTCACACAGTTTGCAGACACAGAAGCAGGAGACACAGCAGGCCAGAGTAATCTAAGCTCAGCAATCACTCTCCACAACAGGTTCAGGATCTTCTTCTCTGTTACCGTAAGTCCATGCAAACGTGGGTCTTTCAAAGAGCAGGGTTCAGAGTCCACAAGTGCTTCAGAGTTCCTCAGTAGGAATAGCTGGAGTACAAGGTCCAAGGCTTTAGGAGTCAGGTCACAGGTTCACTGCAGGCTAGATTCTGAAGCACTGATTGCTCAGCTGTGGCTGCTTAAGAAGCAAAAGGAGAGAATCAGGGCGGGAACATGCAAGCTGGAAACTCCATTTTGACTGAGGGCAAGATAGCTGCAGCAAGACAGAAAGTAAAATGGCTGACGAACAAACTGAGTTTCAGGAACATGTACACAGAACCTTACATTACTCCCCCCTTAGGGACAACCTCCGGATGACCTCAGACCAGGCTTGTGTGGGTACCTCTGATGAAACTGACGGAGCAAGCGAGGAGCATTAACGTTATTGACTGGTTCCCATGAGTTGTCCTCCACTGGGTAGCCCTGCCATTTAATCAGATATTGTAACTGATTTCTATACAACCTGGAATCTAAAATCCTTTCCACCACAAATTCTTCCTGACCATCGACTAGCACTGGGTCAGGGCAAGGAGAAGAACGTCCAGGAAACGTATTGGGTGTCGCAGCCTTTAGTAGGGATACATGAAAGACAGGGTGAATTCTCATAGTTCTGGGCAGTTGAAGACGACAAGCAACGGCACTTATAATTTTACTGATTTTATAGGGTCCAATGTACTTATGTCCCAACTTAGACGATGGAATCCTTAACTTAAGATTTCTGGTTGACAGCCAGACCAAGTCTCCTACCTTGAAAGCTGGTGCAGGTTTACGAAATTTATCTGCTGCTTTCTTGTACCTTTCCTGAGCCGATTCCAGATTCTCCTTTAGAAGATCCATATTCTTCTGTAAAGACGTGATTCTTTCAGCCACTGCTGGTAAAGGCGTTTCTATGGGAAATCGTGGTAGAATGTTAGGATGATAACCTAGATTAGAGTAAAAAGGAGACTGCTTAGTGGAGGCACTCTGAGAGTTGTTATACGAGAACTCAGCTAATGGAAGTAGATCCACCCAATCATCCTGTAGGTGGCAGATAAAGCAGCGGAGATACTGCTCCAGGGTTTGATTGGTTCGTTCGGTCTGTCCATTAGTCTGGGGATGAAAAGCAGAAGAAAGGTTTACTTTAATGTCCAATGCTGCACAGAAATTTTGCCAAAACCTAGAAGTGAATTGCACCCCTCGATCCGAAATAACCTCATCCGGTACTCCATGTAAGCGAAACACATCTTTAATCATCAAATCTGATGTCTGTTTTGCAGTGGGTAAGCCGACACAAGGGATAAAATGAGCTGCCTTTGTTAGACGGTCAACCACCACTAGAATGGTGTTCTTCCCTTGAGAGGTTGGTAACTCCACAATGAAGTCCATAGAAATGGATCCCCACGGGCGGGACGGGGTGGGAAGAGGCTGTAACAGACCAGTTGGTGAGGAGCGAGGTGTTTTGCATCTTGCACAGACTTCACATGAAGTGACATAGTTTAAAACACATCCTTCCTGCAAGTGGGCCACCAAAAGAAACGAGAGAGAAATTCCTGTGCCTTTAGAATTCCTCTATGCCCAGCTATTTTGGAATCGTGAATGAGTTGCAATACTCTCAATCTGACTGTTTCAGGAATATACAGGCGTTGTCCCTGAATCCACACACCATTCTTAAAGACAAGACTTACGTCCCTTGGGGGTTGTGCCAAAAAGGAATCCGCATGGTATGCTTCCTTGATGTCCTTAAGTAGGTCTTGATTATTAATTACTCCTAGGAATCTAGAGTCAGGAAGAATAGTCTTAGGAGGAGTAATTGGACGTGTCTCTGCTGAGTAAATCCTAGAGAGTGCATCAGCCTTTTCATTGCGCGATCCTGGTCTATAAGAAATGATAAAATTAAATTGGTTTAAGAAAAGATTCCAGCGAGCCTGGCGAGGAGTCAGGCACTTAGCCGACCTGATAAACTCAAGGTTACGATGATCTGTCAGGACGACTATTTGCTGTGCAGTTCCCTGAAGAAGGTGTCTCCATTTTTGAAGGCGGCAATAATGGCCAACAACTCTCTATTGCCCACATCGTAGTTCCTCTCAGCCGAAGACAACTGCTGGGAAAAGAAGGCACAGGGATGCAAGACATTCTTCTCACCTGTTCTCTGAGAGAGTATAGCTCCAACGGCACAGTCTGAAGCATCCACCTCTATTATGAAGGCAAGCTCGGGGTTGGGATGTACTAGGATAGGTGCAGTGGTAAATTTATCTTTTAGACGGGAAAATGCTTCCTGGGCTTGGGGAGTCCAGGAGAACCTAGACTCTTTCCGGGTAAGTTGGGTGATAGGTGACACTACCTCAGAGAAATTTCTAATGAAACATCTATAGAAGTTGGCAAACCCGATGAAGCGCTGTACCTCCTTCACATTTCTAGGACTTGGCCAATCCTTGATGGCTTGGGTTTTGCTTCCATCCATACTAATTCCTTGTGTAGACAGTACATACCCCAGAAATTGAATTTCGGTCCTATGGAATTCACACTTTTCAAGTTTGATGTAAAGATGATTTTGTCTTAGACGTTCCAAGACCATTCTCACATGTCCATGATGTTCCTCTGTGGAGTTAGAAAAAATTAGAATATCATCCAAATAAATTACCACGAATGTATCTAGGAGATCCCTGAAGATGTCATTCACCAAGTGTTGGAAAGTGGCTGGGGCGGTACTCAGACCAAAAGGCATAACTAGATATTCAAAGTGTCCATAGCGTGACCTGAATGCAGTCTTCCATTCATCCCAGGTCTAATACGGACTAAGTTATAGGCCCCACGAAGATCTAGTTTAGAGAAAATTTTGGCATGTCGCACTCTCTCCAATAACTCAGGGATTAAAGGCAATGGATAACGGTTTCTAATAGTAACCTTATTGAGTTCCCTATAGTCTACGCATGGTCTCAGAGATCCATCTTTCTTCTTTACAAAGAAGATGGGTGCACCTGCAGGAGATGAAGAGGGGCGTATGAAGCCCTTGGCTAGATTTTCGTCTATGTAATCCTTTAAAGCCTTTAGCTCGGGCCCCGCCAGGGGGTAGATCTTACTAAAAGGTATCTCTGCTCCAGGCAATAATTCAATTGGACAATCATATGGACGGTGAGGAGGAAGCTGGTCAGCGTTCTTCTTGTCACATAAATCCACATAGTCCTGGTATACAGCTGGTAGTTCAGGGACTGACATGGTTCCTTTAGGAACAGAGCAAGCTGAAACTTTTGGACTCATCTGTTTCTCTGGAAAGTGTAATTCCTTGGTCTCCCAGTTAATGGTAGGATTCTGAGCCTGCAGCCATGGTAGCCCTAGAATAATGGGAAAGTGGGGAGAAGAGATAAGCATAAAGGACAGTTTCTCTTGATGATCTTTACCCATAAGAACCCTCAAAGGCTCTGTTTCCTGATCCACTGGTCCAGAGGTCAGCAGGGAGCCATCCACAGTTTCCATCTGTACTGGAGTAGCCTTCTTCACTGAACATATCCCCTGTTTCAGAGCAAAGGAGACATCCATAAAATTTCCACTTGCCCCTGAGTCGATCATAGCAGAGCTAGACACCCAAGCTGAGTCAACCCAGAGTTTGATGGAAAGAAAGCAATGAGAATTGTTTTTCTTACAACTCAGCTGGGACACCGCTGAGGAAACTTGAAAAATGGCAGCGTTTACACAGTCAACGTCCTCAGAGGTAACGGAGTTTAAGTCCGAGAAATCAAGATCTGTTGCTGCAGATCTCTCTGGAGCCTGAGGCTCGGACCTGACAGATCCCCTCTCGCAACACTCACAATGAATGAGTGCTGCAGTAGTCTTACGAGAACGGCTGGGGCAGTTTATAATGAAGTGCCCTGACTTACCACAATAGAAACATAGATTTTCCTTAAAACGATGTTCCTTGCGTGCATCACTAACCCGTCATTGTAAAGAGTCTACCTGCATGGGTTCAGGTTCAGGTTCCTGTGTAATCCTACTCAAAGGTTCCTTAGCTGGAGAGGAAGGTAGGAAAAGGTTAGTGCGATTGCTTTCGAACCATCTCTCTTGCCTGCGTTCAGTCAGACGAGTATCAATACGGATGCAGTAGTTAATGTGGCGCTTCCCACGGCTGTGGGGCGCCGGGACATGGCATAGCTTGCCTAGCTAGCCAATGCTCCCACGCCGCCAGTCCACGACGACGTGAGGCATGGGTCCCAGATGATGAGAATGTGGACCCACTGGACCACGGAGGGAGACCCGGGCCTGCCCGGACTAGGGAAGGGCAGCGACCGGGATCCGTGGCAGCTGAGCATGTGGGCAAGGTGGCGACCTGCAGGACTAGACAACACCGCACAACTTCAGGTAAGAAGAAACAAAGTTTACTTAAAGAAACACAGTACATAAAACAGAACATAAGACCGGGCTCCCGATTCCGCACATCAGAGAAGGGTACACGACTCAGGATCACAGACGAGTGCTGGAGGACATCACGGGTAGATGCAGTCCAGGGTTATCTGGCACGGGCATACTTGGACGGCCTCTCTCTCAGGCCTTAGGCGTAGCACAGGCTCAGCAGGAGAACATCAGACACCGACCTCAGACAGACTTCAGACGATGGCGGGGTCATCACGGGTTGATGAAGTCCAGGATCATCTGGCACGGGCATACTAGTATGGCCTCTCTCTCAGGCCTCAGGCGTAGCACAGGCTCAGCAGGAGAACATCAGACACCGACCCAGGACAGACGTCATCACAGGGTAGACCAAGGAGGAACCGGCAGGACAGGCAGGTTGTCACGGCAAGTGACCAAGGCAGTCTCTGGGACAGGCAGGTTGTCACAGCAAGTGACCAGGCAGTCTCTGGGACAGGCAGGTTGTCACGGCTAGTGACCAGGGCAATCTCTGGGACAGGCAGGTTGTCACGGCAAGTGACCAGGGCAGGCAGGTTGTCACGGCAAGTGACCAGGCAGGCAGGTTGTCACGGCAAGTGACCAGGCAGGCAGGTTGTCACGGCAAGTGACCAGGCAGGCAGGTTGTCACGGCAAGTGACCAGGCAGGCAGGTTGTCACGGCAAGTGACCAGGCAGGCAGGTTGTCACGACCTGATATGGTGGAGCCTCCAGGTAGGCTGCAGTCGGATGGCAGATGATCGCTCCCAGGTGAGCAGGCAAGAGCCGGGATCTCTGCAGATGATGTCCGAACTTCCGGATGGAGCTGCAGTCGGATGGCAGATGATCGCTCCTAGGTGAGCAGGCAAGAGCCGGGGATCTCTGCAGATGACGTCCGAACCTCTGGAAGGAACTGCAGACGGATGGCAGACAGGCAAGCCGACAGGTAACAGACAGGTAACTGGAATCAGGAGCTGATGGCTGAAACAGAGTTAGACTGCACAGGAACAACAGGAACACGGATTGGATCTCAGAGAGTCAGGAACACAGACAGGAACACGGACTGGGTCTCAGGGAGTCAGGAACACGGACAGGAACATGGATTGAATCACAGGAACACGGACTGGAACACAGGCCTCGGACTCCGGACATCTGGCACCGATCAGCAGGCTCCGGACATCTGGCAATGATCGGCAGGATCCGGACATCAGGCAAGAAGGATAGGATCCGGACATCTGGAAGTGGTCGTCGGACATCGGACATCAGGCCATGGTCATCAGGCATAGGAACCGGACATCTGGCAGCGACCTGAAAAGGAACCCCAGCGGTCTGGTGCAAGCCCCGCCAGGCTCAACGGGAGCTGGCCGGGGATTGCACAGAGGCTGAGCACAGAGTAACAGAAACTCAGCACACACCGGACTCCTCCTTCCAAGATGAACTCAGGTTATATAGCAAGGATTCACAGTCACTGGCACAGGGTTCTGGACACAGCAGGATTTCAGGAACATAACACAGAGGACACAGTTCAGAAAGTCAGGTACAGGATGCGATCTAAGATCAGGGGTTCAGGTAATTAGACACAGCAGGAACAGGCCTGGATATACAGCCTCCAGGAACGGCGATCTGGGTAATCAGCCCCCAGCATAGGCGGAAACACAAGACACAATTCAGACATTCAGGTACCGGGTTTGATCCAGGATCAGGGAACAAGACACAGCAGGAACAGGGAATCAGCTCTCCAGAGCTGATCAACTTCAGAGCAGGAGCTGAACACACAACCACATACGGCTAGGTTCAGGGATTCAGTGTGGATTCAATGCGAAGCTCTGGCAACGCCCACTAGGGCTGGGGAACTTTATATATGAGCTGCTTCACAGCGATAGGCTGGAGCAGTAATTCTAGTAAACACCCAATCCACATAAAAGCAGGACAGGTGTGGGCCACGCCCCCTATGCAGAGCCAGACAGCACAACACAGAGGGAACCCAACAATGGCTGCTGCCAACCACGCAGTAAGTCATGCACCACTGCAGAGGACTTTTCAAGCTACGGACGGCTTTCACAGCAAGTCAGGAACCGCACATGCGGGCGGTCATGCAAAGCAGCGGAGCCACTCACGCAAGTACGGGTACGCAGCAGAGCCGGGAACTGAGCAGCATCCATATAGGTAACAGACAACAGTATCCCAGCTGGTTAGGGGGAAAGGAGCAAAAGGGTTAATGCAAAAAACATGCAAAGTAACGCTGGAAAACAAAGTACAGACAATACCAGCGTTACAGTTAATAAAGTCACCTAACGCAGTGGGAGGGTCGGCACGAGCAAGTTCATCCTTAATCAGTGGAGATAACCCCTTTCGAAAAATAGATTTTTTGGCGGAACTGTCCCAGGTGGTATCAAGGGCCCATCTCCTGAAATCCAAGGCATATTCAGCTACCGAGTGCTTACCTTGGCGCAAAGCTAACATGGCTGCTTCAGCTGTTGCACCTCGATTGGGGTCATCAAACACCTGCCCCATGGCTGAAATAAAAGCATCAAGGTGATTCAAACAATCATCCTCAGTCTCAATCAGAGGGTTTGCCCACATCAAAGCCTTGTTGGTAAGCAACATAATTATAGTAAGCACCTTAGATCGTTCAGTGGGAAATTGTGAAGCATGTGCAGAAAAAAAAAGATTGCATTGATTAATAAATCCCCTGAATTTCTCACGTTCACCGCCAAAACGAAAAGGGGGCAACTTGGGAATCCCAGAACTCGGGGCTACGGCAGGAGCCTGGACTCGCTCTTCTAGAACCTCAATCCTGGCTCGCAAATCCTGGGCAGTCTGTCCAAACACTTGCATATTGTGATTAGTGAGGTCCTGTAGGCTTGAAAAACGGGTCTTTATATTCTGCAAATCTGCAAGGATATTATCAGTCACTCCGCAAAGTTCCTTTATGCGGGCCTCCATTTTCCAGATCTTTTAAGACAGGAGTACTGGAAGAAGAGGAGAGGAGAAAAAAAAAAAAACAATAGTGTTTACCTGTGGTAACACTGCAGAGAGAAAAAAAAATAAGGGAACTGCTCACCTGGAATGGTTGTGAGAAGTCACAACCACTATCATCACAGAAAGTTCACCCGGACATCTGATATCCACAGTTACAGCAGACAAAAAAGAGAAAAGAGAAAAAAAAAAAAACAATAGTGTTTACCTGTGGTAACACTGCAGAAAAAAAAACACTTAAGGGAATTGCTCACCTGGAATGGTTGTGAGAAGTCACAACCACTGTCATCACAGAAAGTACAACCGGACATCCGATATCCACAGTTACAGCAGACACAGCCTTTCCAGACCCAGCAGACACTAACGTTTTGGCTTCAGAATCTTGTAATGTATGTAGTACAGTTCATATAGCGTCTTGTGCTTGGGTGCGATGAAAATACATGAGACACAGGTTTGATATAGAAAGTCTTGTATTACTTCATACAAGTTGGCAAAAATAGTCACACAGTTTGCAGACACAGAAGCAGGAGACACAGCAGGCCAGAGTAATCTAAGCTCAGCAATCACTCTCCACAACAGGTTCAGGATCTTCTTCTCTGTTACCGTAAGTCCATGCAAACGTGGGTCTTTCAAAGAGCAGGGTTCAGAGTCCACAAGTGCTTCAGAGTTCCTCAGTAGGAATAGCTGGAGTACAAGGTCCAAGGCTTTAGGAGTCAGGTCACAGGTTCACTGCAGGCTAGATTCTGAAGCACTGATTGCTCAGCTGTGGCTGCTTAAGAAGCAAAAGGAGAGAATCAGGGCGGGAACATGCAAGCTGGAAACTCCATTTTGACTGAGGGCAAGATAGCTGCAGCAAGACAGAAAGTAAAATGGCTGACGAACAAACTGAGTTTCAGGAACATGTACACAGAACCTTACAACGGGATGCTGTGCTTCTCACTTGTTTTGCATTCTAGGATGCTGCCTTGCATGGTGTTAGCCAATGTTGGGAATGTGTGCACCCTGCTGTACAGGTGAGCAGGGAGCAGCTCCCTGGACATGACTGGGAGGAATGCATCACCTGATTGTTATCTTTAGGTTTTTGCTGCTTGTTTAAGGACTGTTTCTAATCCAGCTGAATGGTGTTTTTTCAGTTCCTTTCATAATGGTATGGAGAGCTTCCTGGTTGGGATCTGGTTGCTTCTCAGCAGTTGCTAATGGTCTTAGGTTCTTCTTCATTAACTATTGTCCCTGGGTTACCCTTTGGTTTTCAGTTGGGTTTTATGCTGCTAGCTTTGGATTTACTGTTGTTACATTGTTATATTGTACACGTCACCAGACGCAAGCTATCCTGCGACAGCAGTCTGGGAAGGGCTCTGTAAAACTCCCCTACCCTTCGGAAGTGGGTGAAGAATATCTTGGACCCTAAAGACTTGCCTAGCAGTGGTGGTTTGTGCAAAGTGTGTCTGTCACTGCGGTTTTGCTCATCCAATGCGAGTAGCTACAGAGTATTTATTCCTGCATATAACATAATAAACAACCTTTTGAAAAAAACAAAGGACCCAGGCAAGCAGCTTGCTAACCAACTGTGATACCTCTTGGGAATGTTCCAGGATCTGGCTAATACTGTGGGACAGCATAGTCAGGCCCTTGCTCACGAGGGTCTCACAGCACAGCAGTTTCCTTACTCTACTTCTATCATAAAGGGCACCCCTGTAGAAGCTAAGGCTTCCCTTCCTGATTGTTTTGGGAGTGATAGTAAGTTGTAAACTCTTCTAACTTGGTCCGGTGTCCTCTGAGAACGAAAAAACTCAGGTTGGCCTCATAAATTCTGTCCTCAGAGAGGACCCTCAGTCATGAGCCTATTCATTACCACTAGACTCGCTCACTCGTTCATTGGTTAATACATTTTTTGAGGCCATATAAATACAGTACAGACCAAAAGTTTGGACACACCTCATTCAATGATTCTTCTGTATTTTCATGACTATGAAAATTGTAGAATCGCACTGAAGGCATCAAAACTATGAATTAACACATGTGGAATTATACATTACACTTAACAAAAAAGTGTGAAACAACTGAAAATATGTCTTATATTCTAGGTTTTTCAAAGTAGCCACCTTTTGCTTTGATTACTGCTTTGCACGCAGAAAAGGTGAACGGATGGACTCTACATGCCTAGTTCCCACCGTGAAGCATGGAGGAGGTGGTGTGATGGTATGGGGGTGCTTTGCTGGTGACACTGTTGGGGATTATTCAAAATTGAAGCGATGAGCGGTCCAGCTCACCCCAAACCATCTCGATTGGGTTCAGGTCTGGTGACTGTGGAGGCCAGGTCATCTGGCATAGCACCCCATCACTCTCCTTCTTGGTCAAATAGCTCTTAAACAGCTTGGAGGTGTGTTTGGTGTCATTGCCCTGTTGAAAAATAAATGATGGTCCAACTAAACGCAAACCAGATGGAATAGCATGCTGCTGCAAGATGCTGTGGTAGCCATGCTGGTTCAGTATGCCTTCAATTTTGAATAAATCCCCAACAGTGTCACCAGCAAAGCACCCCCACACCATCACACCTCCTCCTCCATGCTTCATGGTGGGAACGGCATGTAGTGTCCATCCGTTCACTTTTCTGCGCGCAAAGCAGTAATCAAAGCAAAAGGTGGCTACTTTGAAGAACCTAGAATATAAGACATATTTTCAGCTGTTTCACACTTTTTTGTAAAGTGTATTGTATAATTCCACATGTGTTAATTCATAGTTTTGATGCCTTCAGTGTGATTCTGCAATTTTCACAGTCATGAAAATACAGAAAAATCTTTGAATGAGCAGGTGTGTCCAAACTTTTGGTCTGTACTGTAGATATATGATGAACCAGACCGCGCAGCTTTAGCTGAGTCAAACCTCGGGGTTCTATACTTGGGAGAACTCACTGCAGAGAATTACTGCTCCCAATTTCGGAGATGGTCTATAGAAACGGGGTGGAATGATGCCTCTCTCTGCAGTACATTCCTCACTAATTTGAATGATCAAGTTAAATATATGCTAGTCCATCACCTCTCCCAGGGTCTCTTGAAGTCTCCATGACTTTAGTGGTCCATCTGGACAAAAGACAAAAATGGCTATGGGAAAAATTATCCTCTGAACGGGACCTACCCTCTCCCTCTGTATTCCGGAGGTCATCGGTGAACCTATGCAGATTAGCAGAGTGGGTACCTCTCCAAAGTTGAAACAACAAAGATGGCATGATCAGCAATGTTTTCTCTTCTGCTCCCCTCGTCACCTGGACTGAGTGTCCATGCCTGGAGTCGGCTGGAAACAACCATGCCTAGTTTTGACAGGGGCTTCCTGGCAAGGCGTTTAGGTACCCCTAGATATGAAAAAAATACTTTTGCCAATTGTTTCTGTTTCTGATAAAAATCTTGGTGATTATGCTTTTGTAGATTGTGGAACTAAAATAAGTTTTTTGGATGCTGCTATAGCTATGAAACTGAGAGTTCCCCTAATCTCCTTAAATGCTTCTATAAAGCTAACCTAAATCAGATTGTTGGGTTACGTACTGTGGAGCTTGTCTCCCTCACCACTGGTTATTTTCATAGGGAGGAGGGTATCCTTTTTCATCCTACAGGACCTCCCTGCTGCAGTGGTTTTTGGTCTGCAGTGGATTTGTGCTTGACTGGGAGGGAGGGGATATTGTCAGGTGGTCCTCCAGGTGTAGGTCTCTGTTGTGTTTTGGTAGCTGAGGAGAATAAGCAAAAACAGCAATACACCAGAGAGGCTGGAACCTATTAGACTGCAGTAACCTGAACTAACCACACAACTAGAGGTAGCCGTGGAGCGTTCCTATGTTGATCCTAGACGCCTCGTCACAGCCTGAGAGATAACTACACCTAAAGGCAGAAAGACGAAAGCTATCTGCCCCAGAGCAGATCCCAAAGAAAAGAGGAAGCCCCCAAACATGTAATGGCGGTTAGACAAGAAGAGGCACGTACACAGACAGAAAATAGAATGAGCAACGCTGGGGCCCAATCTGTCTAGACAGAAAAGTACAGGAAAAGATACTCACTGCAATCAAAAATTTAAACCTAAAAAATACCAACTCTTCTGATTGCAAAAACACCTGAGATCACACGATCTCTACCACCTAAAATCAGATCTCTGATGTAACAGATAAACTGAGAGGAGCACAAGCCCCCAGAGGGGACCTGGCTGACCTCCACAGAAGTGCAGGGAACAATGCAAAAAGCAAACACAAAAATAAAAGCAGAAAATATCTTATCTGATAGCAGAATATGCAGGCAAGACTCAGCAATCTTCCAAATGAACCAGGAACCACAGTTGAGACAAGAACAATTGATCACCGGCAACTGTTATGATTTGGTAGCTGAGGAGTGCAGGTAAAAAAGGCAATACACCAGAGCAGTTGGAATCTATGAGATTGCAGTACCCTGACTAACCACCACAACTAGAGGCAGCCGTGGAGCGTTCCTACGTTGGTCCTAGACGCCTCGTCACAGCCTGAGAAACTAACTACACCTAAAGATAGAAATAGGAAAGCTATCTGCCCCGGAGCAGAACCCCAAAGATAATAGAAAGCCCCCAAACATGTAATGGCGGTTAGACAAGATGAAATACTGACACAGAAAGAAAATAGTATGAGCAAACGCTGGGGCCCAAACTAACTAAATAGAAAAGGATAGGAAGGGTACTTACTGCAATCCCAGAAAACCCTGAAAAGCACCAACTCTACTAATTTCAAAAACACCTGAGATCACACGACCTCTACCACCTAAATTAGTTCTCTGGTGTAACAAAATCAAAACAGCAGCCACTGAAAAAACTGGAAAAAGCAAAAGTACAAACATCAGTGGCTGAACTAAACTGAGAGGGCAAAAGCCCCCGGAGGGGACCCTGAAGGCCCCCACAGAAGTGCAGGACAAAATGCAAAAATATAGCACAAAAACAAAAAGAAGAAAATGTCTTATCTGTTAGCAGGAGATGCAGACACGACACAGCAGGCTACAAGGGAAACTGGAATCAAGGATTCAGACCAGAACAATTGATCACCGGCAATCCTGATGGGAAGGTGACTCCCTTATATAAGACCAGTCAGTAATACCTGATTTCCAGTCCTCACAATCTTCACTGGACAGACCAGCACCGCTTGTAACAACCAGAGGAAGCCTCTGCTCAGAACTCATCTCAAACCCATTCACAACAGGCAACCATCATGGGAGGGAACCTCCCTTATATCAGACAAGTCAGCGATCCCAGATTGCCACTCCTCGCTGAAAGGTTCAGTAATGTCTGTAACCACCAGAGGGAGCCTCTGCTCAGAAACCATCTCTAGCACATTCATAACAGTACCCCCCCTTGAGGAGGGGTCACCGAACCCTCACTTGTGCAACCAGGCTGATCAGGATGAGCTCGGTGATAGGCACGGATCAGTCTCCTAGCATGGATGTCCAAAGCAAACACCCAAGAATTGTCCTCCTGACCATAACCTCTCCACTTAACCAAATGCTGGAGTTTCTGTCTAGAAAAACGAGAATCCAATATTTTCTCAACCACATACTCCAGATTGCCCTCAACCAAAACAGGGTCAGGAGGCGCAGCCATAGGAACCACTGGCTCGACAAACCTCTTCAATAAGGACTTGTGGAACACGTTATGGATCTTAAATGTCCCTGAAAGAAGCAAATGGAAGGAAACAGGATTAAGAATCTCCATGATCTTATAAGGTCCAATGAACCTAGGCTTAAACTTAGGAGAGGCAACTCTCATAGGGATATTTCTTGAGGACAACCAAACCAAGTCCAGCACTTTAAACCGAGAACAATCAGGTCTATGCCGGTTGGCAAACCGTTGGGCCTTCTGAGAGAGAGACAACCTCTCCACTATCTGGTCCCAAATCTGCTGCATTCGCTCCACAACAGAGTCAACACCCGGACAGACCGAAGCCTCCGCCTGTCCCGAAGAAAATCGAGGATGAAACCCAAAATTGCAGAAAAATGGAGACATCAAGGTGGCAGAGCTAGCCCTATTATTAAGAGCAAACTCAGCCAAAGGCAAAAAAGAGACCCAGTCATCTTGATCAGCAGACACAAAACATCTCAAATAAGTCTCCAAGGTCTGGTTTGTTCTCTCGGTTTGTCCATTGGTCTGAGGATGAAAAGCAGAGGAGAAAGATAATTGAACACCAAGTTTAGAACAAAATGTCCTCCAAAATCTGGAAACAAACTGGACTCCTCTGTCAGACACAATGTTCTCCGGAATGCCATGTAACCGAACCACGTGCTGAAGGAACAAAGGCACCAATTCGGAGGAGGAAGATAACTTAGGTAATGGCACAAGATGTATCATCTTGGAAAACCTATCACAGATTACCCAGATAACGGTCATTCTCTGAGAAACAGGGCGGTCGGAAATAAAATCCATAGAGATATGGGTCCATGGCCTGTTGGGCACAGGTAATGGCATCAACAAACCACTAGAGCTAGAGCAAGGCTTGGAGCGAGAGCAAGTGCCGCAGGACTGCACAAATTCCCTGACGTCACGAGACAAAGTAGGCCACCAAAATGACCGACTCACCAAGTCTCTGGTACCAAAAATCCCGGGTTTACCAGCCAACGCGGAACAATGAATCTCAGACATCACACTCTTCTTCCACTGGTCTGGGACAAACAATTTCCCAATAGGGCAGCGCTCAGGTTTATCCTCCTGACACCCTTCCAGAGCCAGTCTCAAATTGGGCGAGATGGCAGAAAAAACTTCACCCTCTTTCAAAATAACAGTAGGATCAGATAACTCAGGAGAGTTCAAAAAAGAAACTCCTCGAGAGGGCATCCGCCTTAACATTCTTAGTGCCAGGAAGAAAAGAAACCACAAAATTAAAACGTGTGAAAAACAAGGCCCACCTGGCCTGTCTAGGATTAAGTCGCTTGGCTGATTCCAGATAAACCAGATTCTTATGGTCCGTGAGGACCATCACCTGATGTTTGGCTCCTTCCAGCCAATGTCTCCACTCTTCAAAGGCCCACTTCATGGCCAATAACTCCCGATTACCCACGTCATAATTACGTTCAGTTGGAGAAAACTTTCGAGAGAAAAAGGCACAAGGGCTACTCTTAGAGGTCTCTGGATCCCTTTGGGACAAAACGACACCTGCCCCAATCTCAGAAGCATCAACCTCCACCTGAAACGGTAGAGAAATATCAGGCTGCCGTAGAACAGGAGCAGAAGTGCATCTCTGCTTAAGTTCCTGAAACGCAGAAACTGCCTCAGGAGGCCAATTCACCACATAAGAACCCTTTTTGGTCAAATCAGTCAATGGTTTAACAATACCGGAGAATTTACCAATGAATTTACGATAAAAATTGGCAAAACCCAAAAATCTCTGAAGAGCCTTTAATGAAGTAGGTTGAACCCAATCACAGATGGCCTGAACCTTGACCGGGTCCATTTCAATAACAGACGGAGACAAAATTAATCCCAGAAATGAGACCTTCTGTACGCCAAAAAGACACTTTGATCCCTTCACATACAGTGCATTCTCTCTCAAAATCTGGAACACAGTCCGAACATGTTTCACATGAGAGTCCCAGTCATTGGAAAAATCAAGATATCATCCAAATAAACAATCAGAAATGTATCCACAAAATCCCTGAAAATATCATTCATGAAGGATTGGAAGACGGAAGGAGCATTAGTGAGCCCAAAGGGCATCACTAGGTACTCAAAATGCCCCTCTGGGGTATTAAACGCCGTCTTCCATTCATCCCCGTGCTTACTGCGAATAAGGTTATACGCCCCCCTGAGGTCAAGCTTGGTAAACCAACTAGCACTTTTCACCCTGGGAAACAGGTCAGAAATCAAGGTAACGGATATTGATATTTCACAGTGATCTTATTCAGGAGGCGATAATCAATACACAGCCTCAATGAACCACCCTTTTTGGCCACAAAGAAAAAAACGGCGCCCAAGGGTGAAGAGGATGGTCTGATATGACCCTTCTCCAATGACTCCTTGATATAAGATCGCATAGCATCGTATTCAGGTACAGACAAGTTAAAAAGGCGACCCTTAGGAAATTTACCACCAGGCACTAATTCAATAGCGCAATCATAGCTCCTGTGAGGGGGCAAGGATGCAGATTTACTTTCACTAAATACATTCGAAAAATCAGTCAAAAAGTCAGGAACATCCTGAGACTGGGGAGAGGCAGAAAAAACAGGAGTGTCAGTATTAACACATTGGCAGCCCCAACTGGTCACAGATACAGATTTCCAATCCAAAAGAGGATTATGAGTCTGTAACCAAGGAAAAACCCAGTACAATAATGTCATGCAGATTATGCAACACCAGAAATTTGCAACTCTCCTGATGATCTGTTTCAACCCTCATTATCACCTGAGTAGAAAATTGGGGTTATTCTCCGCCAAAGGGGTAGAATCAATGCCCAGTAAAGGAATAGACTTCCGCAGGGGTATCATGGGAAAGCCACAACGTTTGGCAAAGTCAAAATCCATCAGGTTAATAGCCGCTCCTGAATCAACAAAAGCCTGAGCCGAAAATGTGGGCATGGAGCAAATGAGGGTAACAGAAATTTAGTCTGAACACTACCCAAGACAACTGAGCGCGCAAAACGTTTTCCCCGCTTAGGGCAGACGGAAATAACATGGGACGCGTCACCACAGTAGAAACATAACCCATTGCGCCTACGAAACTCATGACGCTGAGCCCCAAAAGTCTCTCCATCACACTGCATGGGCTCAGGAGCTGGCTCACAAGACAACACCATCTCACGCATACCTCTGCGCTCACGCAAACGTCTGTCAATTTGAATGGCCAAAGACATAGAATCATTGAGACCAGAGGGAACAGGGAATCCCACCATAACGTCCTTTACTTTTTCTGACAGACCCTTTCGAAAAAGGGCTGCCAAAGCATGATTATTCCATTTGGTCAGAACTGCCCACTTTCGAAATTTCTGACAGTACAACTCAGCGTCTTCAAGACCCTGATTTAATGCCAACAGGATCTTTTCAGCTTGATCAGTGACATTAGGTTCATCGTACAATAACCCCAGAGCCTGAAAAAATACATCAATATCATTCAAAACAGGATCCCCAGGTGACAGGGAAAAAGCCCAATCCTGAGGGTCGCCGCGCAGCAGGGAGATGACAATTTGAACCTGCTGTTTTGCGTTCCCTGAGGACTTAGGCCTTAAGGCAAAAAACAATTTACAGTTATTTTTGAAATTCAGAAATTTAGATCGATCCCCCAAAAACAAATCTGGCATGGGAATCTTAGGTTCCACAACCGGCAACCCAGCAAGATAGGTAGCAATACTCCGAACCTCAGTGGCAAGCTGATCCACACGGCCAGACAACTGTGCAAACTCCATTGAGAGAGAAAAAAAATCCTCCTCAGCACCCAGAGAAAAAGAGGGAAAAAATGCAACAAACAGAGAAAAAAAAAATTCTCTGACAACTCTGACAACTTTTTTCTTTCCACACTATTTTTCCCTTCTGTGAGTACCATATAATTTTCAGTTTGGCCGGTGATACTGTTATGTACTGGTAGCTGAGGAGGACAGGAACAACAGCAGGGCAGCCGAACACCTGAGATGTTGGTAACTAATGGGTTGCAGAAACCTGAACTAACCACACAACTACAGGTAGCCGTGGAGCGTTCCTACGATGATCCTAGACGCCTCGTCACAGCCTGAGAGCTAGCTATACCTAAAGATAGAAACAGGAAAGCTAACTGCCCCGGAGTAGAGCCCCAAAGGAATAGGCAGCCCCCAAACATATAAAGGTGGTTAGACAAGATGAAAACACAAACGCAGGCAGAAAACAGATTGAGCAAACGCTGGGGCCACAAGCTGACTAAATAGGAAAGGACAGGAGAGATTACTTTCTGCAACCCAGAAAACCCTACAAAAATCCAACAATTCTGATTAGAAAAAAAACTGAGATCACACGATCTCGCTACCCACTAAATCAGATCTCAGTGTGATCAAAACCAAGCTGCAGCCGCTGAAAAAGCAGGAAAAAGCAAATGAAAAAACAACAGTGGCAACAGACAAACTGTGAGGAGCTCAGGCCCCAGGAGGGGACCTGGCTGTCCTCCACAAATGTGCAGAAAACAATGCAAATAGCAAGCACTAAAAGAAAAGCAGAAAATATCTTATCTGAAAGCAGCAGGTGCAGGCAAGAAACCAGCAAACTTCCAAATGAACCAGGAACCACAACTGAGACCAGAACAATTGATCACCGGCAACCATCATGGGAGGGAACCTCCCTTATATCAGTCCAGTCCGTGATCCCAGATTGCCATTCCTCTCTGGAAGGTTCAGTACTGTCTGTAACCACCAGAGGGAGCCTCTGCTCATTCAAAACACAGACGACTGAGTGAGATAGACAGAAATTCCCCGAACTTCAGCAGCGAGCTGCTCAACACGATCAGACAACTTACTAACCTCCATTGAAGAAGAAATCCTCCTACGGCCCCCAGAGAAAAAGAGGAAAAAATATATAAAAAATTCTGACACACTTTTTTTTTTTTTACTATTCTTTCTTTATTTTGAGTACCATAGAATTACAGTGAGGCCGGTGATTCTGTTATGATTTAGTAGCCGAGGAGGACAGTAGCAAAAATAGCCGAGGCAACCAGACACCCACAGAGGTTGGTAACTAGCGGTTTGCAGACCCCTAAACTGACCGCACAAATAGAAGTAGCTGTGGGACGTACCTACGATGACCTAGACGCCTCGACACAGCCGGAGAGTTAACTAAGCCTAAAGAGAGAAAGGGGAAAGCTAACTGCCCCGGAGTAGCGCCCCAAAGGAATAGGTAGCCCCCACACATATATTGGCGGTGAGACAAGATGAAATACAAATGCAGGCAGAAAATAGAGTAAGCAAACGCTGGGGCCCAAAACTGTCTAGATAGGACAGGAAATAATACTGTCTGTAATCTGGCAAAACCCTGATAAAAATACCAACACTTCTGATTTCCAAAAAATACTGAGACCACACCATCTCTCCCCCGCTAGTTCAGACCTCTGGTGTGAACTGGTAGCCAACCAGCAGATACTAAAATAACAGGGACTGAACACAAAAACAGTGGTAAATGAGAAACAGAGATCAGCGCAGGCCCCAGCCGGGGAACCTGGCTGACCTTACTCCAGGAGGGCAGAAAAAACAAAAGGAAAACAAAAGCCACAGAAATAAGCAGCAAATAACTAATCTGAAGGTTGCAGGAAAAGGCAGGAAGCAAGATGACTTCCAAATGGGACCAGGAACAACAAATCACCAGTGAGGATCATGGGAAGGTTGTTCACTTATATCTCCCCAGTCAGTGCTACCTGATTGCCACTCATTGCCCAGCTGATGGACTTGTGTTAGCCTAAGCAGCTTCATTACTATCAGCAGCCACCAGAGGGAGCCCAATCTCCGAAGTCAAATCCAGAGCGTTCACAACACCCTGATAGTGATGTGAGATGCGTTCGTACCTGTTAGTATCCTCCGGGTGGCGCCAGCCGGTGTCATATTGCTTTGGTCTGACAAGCGATGTGTCAGCAAAGTGATTCACGTTGGTTACCTGGTGAGGGGCAAGGTAGTCATTAGTAGAGTTGTTCTGCTCCACATTTTCGTGTTTGTATCTGTCCTGGAGCTGAGCCTCATGATGACTCTCGCTTGCTTCACTTGAGATGTCATGTTCTTGTTCCAATGCCGGTTCAGGGTTATAGTTTAGATCGGGTAGTTCATTAACGTACTGGGATCAGGGCCGGATTAAGAACATGATGGGCCTGGAGCTGAAGGGGCGGGAAAGGGGCGGGGCAAGGGGTGGGGCCAAACACGGCAATTCACAAAGGCCAAAAATGTAACGTAAAAGATATAAACAAAGTAAATATATGATACATGCCACTTTGGCGACCATTTTGGTCGCCATCTGCAGCACTGTAAAGAGGCCTGCTGTTTTCGGGGCCCCATTAGGGGCCTGCTGTTTCCTTGGACCCTAGGCCCCTGATGGGGCCTGCTGTTTCCTGGGGCCTGCAGTTTCCTGGGGCCCTAGGCCTCTGATGGGGCCTGCAGTTTCCTGGGGCCCAAGGCCCCTAATGGGGCCTGCAGTTTTCTTTGGAGCTAGGCCCCTAATGGGGCATGATGCTTCCTTTGGACCTAGGCCCCTAATGGGGCCTGCTGCTTCCTTTGGACCTAGGCCCCTAATGGGGCCTGCTGTTTCCTAGGGCCCCATTAGGGGCCTGCTGCTTCCTGGGGCCTCTAATGTGGCCCGCTGTGTCCTGGACCCCCCCAAGCACACATGCGATTTGCACACTTAGTCATGTACCCACGAGCTGCTCTCCCTAATGCTCTCAATGTACAGTGAAAAACTGAGAGAAGCAGGAAGAGAAGCTCGATGTCACAGGACCATAAGTATAAAAATCGCATATGAGTGAAGTGTCCATGTGATGACTGCTGGAACCTGCAGAGCTGAATCCTGACATTGCAGCTTCTGAATTCTCACAACGAATGCACTGCACACTTTTAGGATTCTTCATTACCGGTGGCAAGAGTACACGGTCATGTCAGCATAAGCATGTGATTTATATACTTCTGGCCACATTCTGACTAGACGTGCCCGGCCTCGCTCCGTTCATTTTCATTGAGTGAGGCCACACGTCTAGTCAGCATGTGACCGCTTGTATGTAAATCACCGGCACGAGAGAATCCTAACAGTGTGCAGTGATCACTGTGAGAATTCTGAAATTGACTCATTCTCATGTTTTTATTTATGTTAGGAGCATTAAAGGGGCTGTCCAGGTTTGTGCTGAGTCTTCAGTCATTCTATGTGACACAGACCTGGAGAACCCCTTTAATGCTCCTAACAAATAAAGACATGAGAATTAGTCAATTTCACAAATAATATTTACATCCAGGTACCTTATAGATGACGCTGTCTCTGGAGTCGTTCTCCTTTTCTTCATCTTGTCAAGATCCCATGATGAGTTTTCTCATCCACAGCCGTCTCTGCAGACCTCCATCTTCTCCGCTCTTCTGCACCAACTCTCCACACGATGCCCTTAAAGACAGAAGAGTCATTATAATGCCCCTAAATAAAAATATCTGCAATATACTGTCGCCTCACACTATTCCCCTCCCTCCTCATACTGTCTCCTCTCACATCACCCCTGTTCAGCATACTGTCTCCTCATATATTTACCCCCTCACTCTCTATACTGTCTGCTCACACATACCCCTGACTCCCCATACTGTGTCTGCACACATCCCATCACCCTCACTCCCCATACTGTGTCCACATGCATTCACCCGTTCGCTCCCCATACTGTCTGCACCCATCCCCCATACTGTTTCCTCATACATACTCTTCAGTACCCTCAAATCCCCCCACACATATTAAATGCCCCATCGCCACTCCAAATCCCCCCACACATAAAATAACCCCCCATCCCCACTCCAAATCCCCCCACACATACAATAACCCCCCATCGCCACTCCAAATCCCCCCACACATAAAATAACCCCCCATCCCCACTCCAAATCCCCCCACACACATTAAATCCCCCCACCCCCACTCCAAACCCCCCACACTTAAAAGAACCCCCATCCCCACTCCAAATCCCCCCCACACATAATGTATCCCCCCATCCCCACTCCAAATCCCCCCACACATAAAAGAACCCCCATCCTCACTCGAAACCCCCCCATACACACACACTCACACAGTATGTCCCCCATTTATCTTCTGTGGTATCTTCAGCTCCATAATGGAGCACACTCACCACAAATGTTCACCCTTCTGGGCGCCGACGACGAGTGACGTCAGCAGCGTGATCACATGACCTGATCACGCTGCAGACGTCGCTCTGACCCGGCGGTCAGAGCTTCAATTGTACTGGCGTCTGTATAGACGCCAGTGCAATTGATTCCTGGGAGCCGGCACGCAGCAGCTTCTCTGCGCCGGCTGTCAGCTTGACAGCCGGCACAGGGAGCCGCCAACTCTCAGGCTGGGGGCGGCAGAACGCAGCCGCAGGGAGACAGCTGCAGCAGGGACGGGCCCCCTTCTAGCCCGGGCCCTGTGGCAGCTGCTTCCCCTGCTTCCACGATAGTTCCGCCCCTGGATGACAGGCTGATGGGCCTATCTCTAACAAGGGGCCTGGAGCTGCAGCTCCATCAGCCCCTACGTTAATCCGGCCCTGACTGGGATGTGCGTTGTGGTGAATCTTGCAGTGGAAACTCCAGACTTGACATGCGGCTTCAGCTATGCAGCTCAGGGTTTTGCGTGGCTTCTAGAGATTCTGCTTCAAGGAGGGCTGCGGCAACTTCTCTTTTTGCTGCTAGGCTCTCTAATGCGGCATCCACACATGCCTTCTCTAACTGCGTCTTTCTCTCTTGCTCATCTCTCTCTAAGCGTGACCTTCTCTCTTGGTCCTCTAGTGTTATGATTTGGAAGCTGAGGAGAGCAGGCAAAAAAGGAAATACACCAGAGCAGTTGGAAACTATGAGATTGCAGTACCCTGACTAACCACCACAACTAGAGGCAGCCGTGGAGCGTTCCTACGTTGGTCCTAGACGCCTCATCACAGCCTGAGAAACTAACTACACCTAAAGATAGAAAGAGGAAAGCTATCTGCCCCGGAGCAGATCCCCAAAGAACATAGAAAGCCCCCAAACATGTAATGGCGGTTAGACAAGAAGAAATACTGACACAGACAGAAAATAGTATGAGCAAACGTTGGGGCCCAAACTTACTAAATAGAAAAGGATAGGAAGGGCACTTACTGCAATCCCAAAAAACCCTGAAAAGCACCAACTCTACTAATTTCAAAAACACCTGAGATCACATGACCTCTACCACCTAAATTAGTTCTCTGGTGTAACCAAAAACAAAACAGCAGCCACTGAAAAAACTGGAAAAAGCAAATGTACAAACATCAGTGGCTGAACTGAACTGAGAGGCAAAAGCCCCCAGAGGGGACCCTGAAGGCCCCCACAGAAGTGCAGGACAAAATGCAAAAATCAAGCACAAAAACAAAAAGAAGAAAATGTCTTATCTGTTAGCAGGAGATTCAGACACGACACAGCAGGCTACCAAGGAAACAGGAATCAAGGATTGAGACCAGAACAATTGATCACCGGCAACCCTGATGGGAAGGTGACTCCCTTATATAAGACCAGTCAGTAACACCTGATTCCCAATCCTCAAAATCTTCACTGGACAGTCCAGTACCGTTTGTAACCACCAGAGGGAGCTTCTGCTCAGAACTCATTTCCAGCCTATTCACAACAGTACCCCCCCTTGAGGAGGGGTCACCGAACCCTCATTTGAGCAACTAGGTCGGTCAGGATGAGTTCTATGATACGCACGGATGAGTCTCCTAGCATGGATGTCCGAAGCAAACACCCAAGAATTGTCTTCCTGACCATAACCTCTCCATTTAACCAAATACTGGAGTTTCCGTCTAGAAAAACGAGAATTCAATATTTTCTCAACCACATACTCCAGATTGCCCTCAACCAAAACAGGGTCAGGAGGCACAGTAGTAGGAACCACTGGCTCAACAACTCTCTTCAACAAGGACTTGTGGAACACGTTATGGATCTTAAATGTCCCTGGAAGAAGCAAACGAAAAGAAACAGGGTTAAGAATCTCCATGATCTTATAAGGTCCAATGAACCTAGGCTTAAATTTAGGAGATGCCACTCTCATAGGAATATTTCTTGAGGACAACCAGACCAAGTCCCCCACTTTAAACCGAGGACCATCAGTCCTATGCCGGTTAGCAAACCGCTGGGCCCTCTCCTGAGAGAGGGACAACCTCTCCACTACCTGGTCCCAAATCTGTTGCATACGCTCCACAACAGAGACAGAAGCCTCCGTCTGTCCAGAAGAAAATCGAGGTAAACCCAGAATTACAGAAAAATGGAGACATCAAAGTGGCAGAGCTAGCCCTATTATTAAGAGCAAACTCAGCCAAAGGCAAAAAAGAGACCCAGTCATCCTGATCAGCAGACACAAAGCATCTTAGATAAGTCTCCAATGTCTGGTTTGTTCTCTCAGTTTGACCATTGGTCTGAGGATGAAACGCCGAGGAGAAAGACAATTGAACACCAATTTTAGAACAAAAGGTCCTCCAAAATCTGGAAACAGACTGGACTCCTCTGTCAGACACAATGTTCTCAGGAATGCCGTGTAAACGAACCACGTGCTGAAGGAACAAAGGCACCAATTCAGAGGAGGAAGGCAACTTAGGTAATGGCACAAGATGTATCATCTTGGAAAACCTATCGCAAATCACCCAGATGACGGTCATTCTCTGAGAAACAGGGAGGTCGGAAATGAAATCCATAGAGATATGGGTCCATGGTCTCTTGGGCACCGGTAATGGCATCAACAAACCACTAGAATGAGAGCAAGGCTTGGAGCGAGAGCAAGTCCCGCAGGACTGGCACCCCTCCAGAGCCAGTCTCAATTTGGGCGAGATGGCGGAAAGAACTACACCCTCTTTCAAAATAACAGAAGGATCAGATAACTCAGGAGAGTCCGCCAGGAAACTCCTCGAGAGGGCATCCGCCTTAACATTTTTAGTACCAGGAAGAAATGAAACCACAAAATTAAAACGTGTGAAAAACAAGGCCCACCTGGCCTGTCTAGGATTAAGTCGCTTGGCAGATTCCAGATAAACTAGATTCTTATGGTCAGTAAGGACCACCACCTGATGTTTGGCTCCCTCCAGCCAATGTCTCCACTCTTCAAAAGCCCACTTCATGGCTAATAACTCCCGATTACCCACGTCATAATTATGTTCAGTGGGAGAAAATTTTCGAGAGAAAAAGGCACAAGGGTTACTTTTAAAGGTCTCTAGATCTCTTTGGGACAAAACGGCACCTGCCCCAATTTCAGAGGCATCAACCTCCACCTGAAATGGTAGAGAAACATCAGACTGCCGTAGAAGAGGAGCAGAAGTGAATCTCTGCTTAAGTTCCTGAAATGCAGAGACTGCCTCAGGAGGCCAATTCACCACATCAGAACCCTTCTTGGTCAAATCAGTTAATGGTTTAACAATAACAGAGAAATTACCAATAAATTTACGATAAAAATTGGCAAAACCCAAGAATCTTTGAAGAGCCTTTAAAGAAGTAGGTTGGACCCAATCACAGATAGCCTGAACTTTGACCGGGTCCATTTCAATAACAGATGGGGACAAAATGAAACCCAGAAATGAGATCCTCTGTACGCCAAAAAGACACTTTGATCCCTTCACATACAGAGCATTCTCTCTCAAAATCTGGAACACAGTCCGAACATGTTTTACATGAGAGTCCCAGTCATTGGAAAAAATCAAGATATCATCCAAATAAACAATCAGAAATTTATCCACAAAATCCCTGAAAATGTCATTCATGAAGGACTGGAAGACAGAAGGAGCATTAGTGAGCCCAAAGGGCATCACAAGGTACTCAAAATGCCCTTCAGGGGTATTGAATGCCGTCTTCCATTCATCCCCGTGCTTAATGCGAATAAGGTTATATGCCCCCCTGAGGTCAAGCTTGGTAAACCAAGTAGCGTTTTTCACCCTGGAAAACAGATCAGAGATCAAGGGTAACGGATATTGATATTTCACAGTAATATTGTTCAAGAGACGATAATCAATACACGGCCTTAATAAACCATCCTTTTTGGCCACAAAGAAAAAAAACGGCACCTAAGGGTGAAGAGGATGGTCTGATATGACCCTTCTGCAATGACTCCTTGGTATAAGACCGCATAGCGTCATGTTCAGGTACAGACAAGTTAAAAAGGCGACCTTTAGGGAATTTACTACCAGGCACTAATTCAATAGCGCAGTCATAGCTCCTATGGGGAGGTAAGGATGCAGATTTACTTTCGCTAAACACATCAGAAAAATCAATCAAAAAGTCAGGAACATCCTGAGCCTGGGGGAGGCAGAAAAAACAGGAGTGTTGGTATTAACACATTGACAGCCCCAACTGGTAACAGACACAGATTTCCAATCCAAAACAGGATTATGAGACTGTAACCAAGGGAAACCCAGTACGATAATGTCATGCAGATTATACAGAACCAAAAATTTGCAACTCTCCTGATGATCAGGTTCTACCCTCATTATCACCTGAGTAGAGAACTGAGGTTTATTCTCAGCCAAAGGGGTAGAATCGATCCCCAGTAGGGGAATAGACTTCCGTAGGGGTATCAAGGGAAACCCACAACGTTTAGCAAAATCAAAATCCATCAGGTTAATAGCTGCTCCAGAATCAACAAAAGCCTGAGCAGAAAATGAGGACAGAGAGCATATCAGGGTAACAGTTAACAAAAACTTAGTCTGAACACTACCCAAGACAACTGAGCGAGCAAAACGTCTTCCCCGCTTAGGGCAGACAGAAATAGCATGAGAGGCATCACCACAGTAGAAACATAACCCATTGCGCTTTCGAAATTCATGACGCTGTGCCCCAGAAACCACTCTATCACACTGCATGGATTCAGAAGCAGGTTCACAAGGCAACATTATTCCACGCATACCTTTCCGCTCACGCAAATGTCTGTCAATTTGAATCGCTAATGACATAGAATCATTGAGACCAGAGGGAACAGGGAATCCCACCATAACATCCTTTACATTATCTGACAGTCCCTTCCGAAAAAGAGCTGCCAAAGCGTCGTCATTCCATTTGGTCAGGACTGCCCACCTACGGAATCTCTGACAGTATAATTCAGCGTCCTCAAGCCCCTGACTTAATGCCAACAAAGTTTTTTCAGCTTGATCAGTGACATTAGGCTCATCGTACAATAACCCCAAAGCCTGAAAAAACGCATCAACATCACTCAAAACAGGATCCCCAGGTGTCAGGGAAAAAGCCCAATCCTTAGGGTCGCCGCGCAGGAGAGAGATGACAATTTGAACCTGCTGCGCTGCGTTCCCTGAGGACTTAGATTTTAAGGCAAAAAACAATTTACAGTTATTTTTGAAATTCAGAAACTTAGCTCGATCCCCTAAAAACAAATCTGGCATGGGAATCCTAGGCTCCACAACAGGCAACCCAGCAAGATAGGTAGCAATACTCCGAACTTCAGTGGCAAGCTGATCCACACGGCCAGACAACTGTGCAAACTCCATTGAGAGGAAAAAAAAAATCCTCCTCAGCACCCAGAGATACAGAGGGAAAAAAAATGCAACAAACAGAAAAAAAAATCTCTGACAACTCTGACAACTCTGACAACTTTTTTCTTTCACAATATTTTTCCCTTCTGTGAGTACCATACAACTTTCAGTTTTGGCCGGTGATACTGTTATGATTTGGAAGCTGAGGAGAGCAGGCAAAAAAGGAAATACACCAGAGCAGTTGGAAACTATGAGATTGCAGTACCCTGACTAACCACCACAACTAGAGGCAGCCGTGGAGCGTTCCTACGTTGGTCCTAGACGCCTCGTCACAGCCTGAGAAACTAACTACACCTAAAGATAGAAAGAGGAAAGCTATCTGCCCCGGAGCAGATCCCCAAAGAACATAGAAAGCCCCCAAACATGTAATGGCGGTTAGACAAGAAGAAATACTGACACAGACAGAAAATAGTATGAGCAAACGTTGGGGCCCAAACTTACTAAATAGAAAAGGATAGGAAGGGCACTTACTGCAATCCCAAAAAACCCTGAAAAGCACCAACTCTACTAATTTCAAAAACACCTGAGATCACACGACCTCTACCACCTAAATTAGTTCTCTGGTGTAACCAAAAACAAAACAGCAGCCACTGAAAAAACTGGAAAAAGCAAATGTACAAACATCAGTGGCTGAACTGAACTGAGAGGCAAAAGCCCCAGAGGGGACCCTGAAGGCCCCCACAGAAGTGCAGGACAAAATGCAAAAATCAAGCACAAAAACAAAAAGAAGAAAATGTCTTATCTGTTAGCAGGAGATTCAGACACGACACAGCAGGCTACCAAGGAAACAGGAATCAAGGATTGAGACCAGAACAATTGATCACCGGCAACCCTGATGGGAAGGTGACTCCCTTATATAAGACCAGTCAGTAACACCTGATTCCCAATCCTCACAATCTTCACTGGACAGTCCAGTACCGTTTGTAACCACCAGAGGGAGCTTCTGCTCAGAACTCATTTCCAGCCTATTCACAACACTCTAGGCGTGCCTTCTCTAATTTAAGTTGCATCTCTTGTTCAGCATAGCTTGCTCGCATTTTGGCGACCTCAGCATTTGCGCGGGCAATGCCGACCGCGCTGCTGATGGATATAGTCTTTGAGGAGATGGAAGTAATAGATTTTGTCCTATGTAATTTGTGGGACATGGTGTCTTGGGGGAATGCTTGGCTGTGCAGAGATTGCTGTAGCTGTATTAAGTCTCTGTGTAGCTGGTGACTTGAATCTCACTAGGTAGATGGCTGCAGTTTCACTAGTTCCTGTAAGCTGGATGGCTGTCTTTTCACAGAATTCCCACTAGCTGGATGGCCGCCGTTTCACTGTTCTGTCCTCACTGAATGAAGCAGACGTATTGCAGTTATACAGACAGCTAAACCGCTATACCAGGGTCCAATAAGGAAACTGTAATGGGGTCTGTGCTTTTATTGAACTTGATATATTGGCGCGGTGAAACTATAAACAAACAATGTACATACAATCAGTACAGGGTACAATAGAAATACACTTATACATAGCATACATCATGAATGAACATTTGCACACTAATAGCTGACCAGGAGCAGGACTGATTAAACCAGGCTAATATGAAACAGGAATTAGATACAGAAAACATGAGTACATACCGGCGATGCTATCACAAGGGGAGAGGAAAAGATTATGCTTCCTGGATGCAGGCTGAAGGAAAATGGAGGAAGTGGGAGGGAAAGCTACCAGAATGCTTTGCAAGGCTTCCATAATGCATTGTAAAGCTACCATGATGCATTGCAAAAGAGGGAAAAGATTTTGCTGAAAGTAAAAGAAAACAACTGCAAATATGACACTGGTCACTAGAGAGAGCCAAAACAAGCAGATTGTTAAACTCCTATATACATAATGCAAAACAAACAACTTCAGAAAAACAATTAGATGCCGGAGGCAGAACACCCTGCGAGGAGATTACTTTCTTCTTTACTGTTAAATTAAATAATATTGTTATACCGTACTGCTCTACCATCCCTGCGTACTGCACCTCAGTACCTGATTACATGCATGTGGCATCAGACAGGGAGCTGTTATGTTTAGGTAGCTGAGGAGAAAAAGCAAAAACGGCAATACACCAGAGAGGCTGGAACCTATTGGATTGCAGTAACCTGAACTAACCACACAACTAGAGGTAGCCGTGGAGCGTTCCTACGTTGATTCTAGACGCCTCGTCACAGCCTGAGAGATAACTACACCTAAAGGCAGAAAGATGAAAGCTATCTGCCCCGGAGCAGATCCCCAAAGAAAATAGGAAGCCCCCAAACATGTAATGGCGGTTAGACAGGAAGAAAGCACGGACACAGACTGAAAATAGAATGAGCAAACGCTGGGGCCCAATCTGTCTAGACAGAAAAGTACAGGAAAGAATTCTGACTGCAATCCAACAAAAACCCTAAAAAATACCAACTCTTCTGATTGCAAAAACACCTGAGATCACACGATCTCCACCACCTAAATCAGATCTCTGGTGTAACAAAACTAAGCCGCAGCCACTGAAAAAACAGGAAAAAGCAAATGAACAAATAACAGTGGCTACAGATAAACTGAGAGGAGCACAGGCCCCAGGAGGGGACCCGGCTGACCTCCACAAAAGTGCAGAAAACTAAGCAAAAAGCAAGCACAAAAAGAAAAGCAGAAAATATCTTATCTGAAAGCAGAAGATGCAGGCAAGACTCCAGCAAACTTCCAAATGAACCAGGAACCACAATTGAGACAAGAACAATTGATCACCGGCGACCATCATGGGAGGGAACCTCCCTTATATCAGTCCAGTCAGTGATCCCAGACTGCCATTCCTCGCTGGAAGGTTCAGTACTGTCTGTAACCATCAGAGGGAGCCTCTGTTCAGAAACCATCTATAGCACATTCATAACAGTACCCCCCCTCTTGAGGAGGGGTCACTGAACCCTCACTTGTACAACCAGGCCGATCAGGATGAGCTCGGTGATAGGCACGGATCAGTCTCCTAGCATGGATGTCCGAAGCAAACACCCAAGAATTGTCCTCCTGACCATAACCTCTCCACTTAACCAAATACTGAAGTTTCTGTCTAGAAAAACGAGAATCCAATATTTTCTTAACCACATACTCCAGATTGCCCTCAACCAAAACAGGGTCAGGAGGCGCAGCCATAGGAACCACTGGCTCGACAAACCTCTTCAATAAGGACTTGTGGAACACGTTATGGATCTTAAATGTCCCTGGAAGAAGCAAACGGAAGGAAACAGGATTAAGAATCTCCATGATCTTATAAGGTCCAATGAACCTAGGCTTAAACTTTGGAGATGCAACCCTCATAGGGATATTTCTTGAGGACAACCAAACCAAGTCCAGCACTTTAAACCGAGGACCATCAGTCTTATGCCGGTTGGCAAACCGTTGGGCCTTCTCCTGAGAGAAAGACAACCTCTCTACTACCTGGTCCCAAATCTGCTGCATTCGCTCCACAACAGAGTCAACACCCGGACAGACAGAAGCCTCCGCCTGTCCCGAAGAAAATCGAGGGTGAAACCCAGAATTGCAGAAAAATGGAGACATCAAGGTGGCAGAGCTAGCCCTATTATTAAGAGCAAACTCAGCCAAAGGCAAAAAAGAGACCTAGTCATCTTGATCAGCAGACACAAAACATCTCAAATAAGTCTCCAAGGTCTGGTTTGTTCTCTCGGTTTGTCCATTGGTCTGAGGATGAAATGCAGAGGAGAAAGATAATTGAACACCAAGTGTAGAACAAAATGTCCTCCAAAATCTGGAAACAAACTGGACTCCTCTGTCAGACACAATGTTCTCCGGAATACCATGTAACCGAACCACGTGCTGAAGGAACAAAGGCACCAATTCAGAGGAGGAAGGTAACTTAGGTAATGGCACAAGATGTATCATCTTGGAAAACCTATCACAGATTACCCAGATAATGGTCATTCTCTGAGAAACAGGGAGGTCGGAAATAAAATCCATAGAGATATGGGTCCATGGCCTCTTGGGCACAGATAATGGCATTAACAAACCACTAGAGCGAGAGCAAGGCTTGGAACGAGAGCAAGTCCCACAGGACTGCACAAATTCCCTGACATCACGAGATAAGGTACATCCAAAAGGACCGACTCACCAAGTCTCTGGTACCAAAAATCCCGGATGACCAGCCAACGCGGAACAATGAATCTCAGACATCACACTCTTCTTCCACTAATCTGGGACAAACAATTTCCCAATAGGTCAGCGCTCAGGTTTATCCTCCTGACACCCTTCCAGAGCCAGTCTCAAATTGGGCGAGATGGCGGAAAGTACTACACCCTCTTTCAAAATAACAGCAGGATCAGATAACTCAGGAGAGTCCGCAAAGAAACTCCTCGAGAGGGCATCCGCCTTAACATTCTTAGTGCCAGGAAGAAAAGAAACCACAAAATTAAAACGTGTAAAAAACAAGGCCCACTTGGCCTGTCTAGGATTAAGTCGCTTGGCTGATTTGAGATAAACCAGGTTCTTATGGTCCGTGAGGACCATCACCTGATGTTTGGCTCCTTCCAGCCAATGTCTCCACTGTTATGAATGTTTTAGAAATGAATTCTGAGCAGAAGCTCCCTCTGGTGGTTGCAAACAGTACTGAACCATTCAATGAGGATTGGCAATCAGGAATCACAGACTGGTTGGTTATAAGGGAGGTTTCCCCCATCATGGTTTCCGGTGATCAATTGTTCCTGTCTCAACATTGTTTCCTGGTTCACTTGGAAGCTTGCTGAGTCTTGCCTCTTCTCCTGCTCTCAGATAAGATATTTTCTGTTTTTTGTTTTTGTGCTTGCCATTTGCATTTTCTCTGCATTTCTGTGAGGTTGCCCAGGTTCCCCTTCCCGGGGGCTTGGGCTCCTCTCGGTTCCTCTGGAGCCACTGTTGTTTGTTCATTTGCCTTTTCCAGTTTTTTCAGTGGCTGCGGCTGAGTTTTGTTACACCAGATAACTAATTTAGGTGGTAGAGGTCGTGTGATCTCAGGTGTTTTTGCAATTAGTAGCGTTGGCATTTTTTTAGGGTTTTTTGGATTGCAGTAAGTATCCTTCCTATCCTTTTCTGTCTAAGCAGATTGGGCCCCAGCGTTTGCTCATACTATTTTCTGTCTGTGTCTGTATTTCCTCTTGTCTAACCGCCATTACATGTTTGGGGGCTTCCTATGTTCTTTGGGGATCTGCTCCGGGGCAGATAGCTTTCCTCTTTCTATCTTTAGGTGTAGTTAACCTCTCAGGCTGTGACGAGGCGTCTAGGACCAACGTAGGAACACTCCACGGCTGCCTTTAGTTGTGGTGGTTAGTCAGGGTACTGCAATCCAGTAGATTCCAACCTCCCTGGTCTATTGCCGTTTTTGCCTGCTCTCCTCAGCTACCAAAACATAACACTCCACTCTTCAAAGGCCCACTTCATGGCCAATAACTCCCGATTACCCAAGTCATAATTACGTTCAAGTTGGAGAAAATTTCCAGAGAAAAAGGCACAAGGGTTACTCTTAGAGGTCTCTGGATCTCTTTGGGACAAAACGGCACCTGCCCCAATTTCAAAGGCATCATCCTCCACCTGAAACGGTAGAGAAACATCAGGCTGCCGTAGAACAGGAGCAGAAGTGAATCTCTGCTTAAGTTCCTGGAACGCAGAAACTGCCTCAGGAGGCCAATTCACCACATCAGAACCCTTTTTGGTCAAATCAGTCAATGGTTTAACAATACCGGAGAAATGACCAATAAATTTACGATAAAAATTGGCAAAACCCAAAAATCTCTGAAGAGCCTTTAATGAAGTAGGTTGGACCCAATCACAGATGGCCTGAACCTTGACCGGGTCCATTTCAATAACAGACAGAGACAAAATTAATCCCAGAAATGAGACCTTCTGTACGCCAAAAAGAGACTTTGATCCCTTCACATACAGTGCATTCTCTCTCAAAATCTGGAACACAGTCCGAACATGTTTCACATGAGAGTCTCAGTCATTGGAAAAAATCAAGATATCATCCAACTAAACAATCAGAAATTTATCCACAAAATCCCTGAAAATATCATTCATGAAGGATTGGAAGATGGAAGGAGCATTAGTGAGCCCAAAGGGCATCACTAGGTACTCAAAATGCCCCTCTGGGGTATTAAACGCCGTCTTCCATTCATCCCCGTGCTTACTGCGAATAAGGCTATACGCCCCCCTGAGGTCAAGCTTGGTAAACCAACTAGCACTTTTCACTCTGGAAAACAGGTCAGAAATCAAGGGTAACGGATATTGATACTTCAGAGTGATCTTATTCAAGAGACGATAATCAATACACGGCCTCAATGAACCATCCTTTTTGGCCACAAATAAAAAAACGGCGCCCAAGGGTGAAGAGGATGGTCTGATATGAGCCTTCACCAATGTCTCCTTGATATAAGATCGCATAGCATCGTATTCAGGTACAGACAAGTTAAAAAGGCGACCTTTAGGAAATTTACCACCAGGCACTAATTTAATAGCGCAATCATAGCTCCTGTGAGGGAGCAAGGATGCAGATTTACTTTCACTAAATACATTCGAAAAATCAGTCAAAAAGTCAGGAACATCCTGAGACTGGGGAGAGGCAGAAAAAACAGGAGTGTCAGTATTAACACATTGGCAGCCCCAACTGGTCACAGACACAGATTTCCAATCCAAAACAGGATTATGAGACTGTAACCAAGGGAAACCTAGTACAATAATGTCATTCAGATTATGCAGCACCAGAAATGTGCAACTCTCCTGATGATCTGGTTCAACCCTCATTATCACCTGAGTAGAAAACTGGGATTTATTCTCCGCCAAAGGGGTAGAATCAATGCCCAGTAGGGGAATAGACTTCCGCAGGGGTATCATGGGAAACCCACAACGTTTGGCAAAGTCAAAATCCATCAGGTTAATAGCTGCTCCTGAATCAACAAAAGCCGAAGCAGAAAATGTGGACAGGGAGCAAATCAGGGTAACAGTCAACAGAAATTTAGTCTGAACATACCCAAGACAACTGAGCGTGCAAAACGTCTTTCCCGCTTAGAGCAGACGGAAAGAGCATGAGAGGCGTCACAACAGTAGAAACATAACCCATTGCGCTTTCGAAACTCATGACGCTGAGCCCCAGAAGTCACTCCATCACTGTAAGGTTCTGTGTACATGTTCCTGAAACTCAGTTTTTCCGTCAGCCATTTTACTTTCTGTCTTGCTGCAGCTGTCTTGCCCTCAGTCAATATGGAGTTTCCAGCTTGCATGTTCCCGCCCTGATTCTCTCCCTCTTGCTTCTTAAGCAGCCACAGCTGAGCAATCAGTGCTTCAGAATCAAGCCTGCAGTGAACCTGTGACCTGACTCCTGGAAGCCTTGGACCTTGTACTCCAGTTATTTCCTATTGTGGAACTTTGGAACACTCGTGGACTTTGGAACCTTGCTATTTGATAAATCCACGTTTGCATGGACTTATGGTAACAGAGAAGAGATCCTGAACCTGTTGTGAGAGTGATTGCTGAGCTTAAGTTACTCTGGCCTGCTGTGTCTCCTGCTTTTGTATCTGCAAACTGTGTGACTATTATTGCCACTTGTATGAAGTAATACAAGACCTTCTATATCAAACCTGTGACTCCTGTGTTTTCATCGCACCCAAGCACAAGACACTATATGAACTGTACTCCTTACATTACAATCACACTGCATGGGCCCAGCAGCTGGCTCACAAGGCAACACCATCTCACGCATACCTCTGCGCTCACACAAACGTCTGTCAATTTGAATAGCCAATAACATAGAATCATTGAGACCAGAGGGAGCAGGGAATCCCACCATAACATCATTTACATTCTCTGACAGACCCTTCCGAAAAAGAGCTGCCAAAGCATCATCATTCCATTTGGTCAGGACTGCCCACTTTTGGAATTTCTGACAGTACAGCTCAACGTCTTCAAGACCCTGATTTAATGCCAACAAGGTTTTTTCAGCTTGATCAGTGACATTAGGTTCATCGTACAATAACCCAAGAGCCAGAAAAAATACATCAATATCATTCAAACAGGACCCCCAGGTGTCAGGGAAAAAGCCCAATCCTGAGGGTTGCCGCGCAGGAGAGAGATGACAATTTGAACCTGCTGTGCTGCGCTCCCGAAGACTTAGGTTTTAAGGCAAAAAACAACTTACAGTTATTTTTGAAATTCAGAAATTTAGCCCGTTCCCCAAAAACAAATCTGGCATGGGAATCCTAGGTTCCACAACCGGCAACCTAGCAAGATAGGTAGCAATACTCCGAACCTCAGAGGCAAGCTGATCCACACGGCCAGATAACTGTGCAAACTCCATTGAGAGAAAAAAAAATCCTCCTCAGCACCCAGAGAAATAGAGGGAAAAAATGCAACAAACAGAAAAAAAAATCTCTGACAACTCTGACAACTTTTTTTTTTTTTTTCCCACACTATTTTTCCCTTCTGTGAGTACCATATAATTTTCAGTTTGGGCCGGTGATACTGTTATGTTTAGGTAGCTGAGGAAGAAAAAGCAAAAACGGCAGTACACCTGAGAGGCTGGAACCTATTGGATTGCAGTAACCTGAACTAACCACATAACTAGAGGTAGCCGTGGAGCGTTCCTACGTTGATCCTAGACGCCTCGTCACAGCCTGAGAGATAACTACGCCTAAAGGCAGAAAGATGAAAGCTATCTGCCCCAGAGCAGATCCCCAAAGAAAATAGGAAGCCCCTAAACATGTAATGGCGGTTAGACAAGAAGAAAGCACAGACACAGACAGAAAATAGAATGAGAAAACGCTGGGGCCCAATCTGTCTAGATAGAAAAGTACAGGAAAGAATTCTGACTGCAATCCAACAAAAAACCCTAAAAAATACCAACTCTTCTGATTGCAAAAACACCTGAGATCACACGATCTCCACCACCTAAATCAGATCTCTGGTGCAACAAAACTAAGCCGCAGCCACTGAAAAAACAGGAAAAAGCAAATGAACAAATAACAGTGGCTACAGATAAACTGAGAGGAGCACAGGCCCCAGGAGGGGACCCGGCTGACCTCCACAAAAGTGCAGAAAACTAAGCAAAAAGCAAGCACAAAAAGAAAAGCAGAAAATATCTTATCTGAAAGCAGAAGATGCAGGCAAGACTCCAGCAAACTTTCAAATGAACCAAGAAGCACAATTGAGACAAGAAACAATTGATCACCGGCGACCATCATGGGAGGGAACCTCCCTTATATCAGTCCAGTCAGTGATCCCAGATTGCGATTCCTCTCTGGAAGGTTCAGTACTGTCTGTAACCACCAGAGGGAGCCTCTGCTCAGAAACCATCTCTAGCACACTCATAACAGGGAGCACTTGTACACTGTCTGACCCTAAGCCCCAAGAACGCCCGCGCTTACAAGGGCAGTCCACAGCAGGCCCTGATATACTGCTTTAGTTCTGTGTATTCCCTATGCACCTCCCAACGTGTTTCCTCCATCACGGGTTCCTCAGGGGAATAGCTTACAAGACTTCATTAGTCCACAGAGTAAAAAGTAGAATCCTTTTCACAGCAGCTCAGTGTCAATTTCTCTGTTTAGGTCTAAACATTTTAATAAATATTTAATAAAAGTTGATTTTAATAGAATTCTCACATATCTTGCTGTATAAACATAAATGTTTGTGAAAGTCCCAAGCATCGGATTACAGCTTCCAGAAATTCTTATGCTTGTCCCAGAGGCGTATCTAGTGGGGGGGGCTGCCGGGGCATGTACCCCGGGCAGAGCCGGCAGGGGGGCGCAGTCAGGCCGTGTAATGAGGCGGTCCGCAGTGTCTCCCCTGGCGGCTGTGTTCTGCCACCCCCCGGACTGGGATTTGGCTGTTCCCTGTGCCGGCTGACAATTGAAGATCTGACTACCAGGTCAGAGCGACGCCAGCAGCGTGATCAGGTCATTTGATCACACTGCTGACGTCACTTGCCGGCGCCCAGAGCTAACACTGGTGGTAAGTGTGCTCCACTGCGGAGCTGAAGAAACCACCGAAGATGGGAGATGTGTTGGGTACATAATGTGTGGGGGATTTGGAGTGGGGGGTACATAATGTGTGGGGGAGTTTGCAATGGGGGGTGTACATAATGTGTGTGGGGATTTGGAGAGGGGGGTACATAATGTGTGGGGGACTTGGACTGGGGGGTACATAATGTGTGGGGGGATTTGGAGTGGGGGTGTACATAATGTGTGGGGGGATTTGGAGTGGGGGGTACATAATGTGTGGGAGGGATTTGGACTGGGGGGTATATAATGTGTGGGGGGATTTGGAGTGGGGATGGGGGGTTATTTAATATGTGGGGAGATTTGGAGTGGGGATGGGAGTACGTTATGTGTGTGGGGATTTGGAGTGGGGGGTACTTAATGTGTGGGTAGATTTGGAGTAGGGACAGGGGTTATTTTATGTGTGGGAGGAATTAAGAGTGGGGATGGGGATTATTTAATGTGTTGGGAGATTTGGAGTGGGGATGGGGGGGATTTAATGTGTGTGGGGGATTTGGAATGGGGATGGGGTACGTAATGTGTGTGGGGGATTTTGCATGGGTATGGGGGATTTGGAGTGGGGATGGGGGGATTTAATGTGTGTGGGGAGATTTGAGGACATAAAATGAAGAGTATATATGTATGAGGACATTTATGAGGAAACAGTATGGGGATGGGTGCAGACAGTATGGGGAGTGAACGAGTAAATGTATGTGGACACAGTATGGGGAGTGAGGGTGATGGGATGTGTGCAGACACAGTATGGGGAGTCGGGTATGCGTGAGCAGACAGTATAGAGAGTGAGGGGGTAAATATATGAGGAGACGGTATGGTGAACAGGTGGGATGTTAGACGAGACAGTATGAGGAGGGAGGGGAATAGTATGAGGCGACAGTATGTTGCAGATATTTTTATTTAGGCGCATTATAATGACACTTCTATCTTTAAGGGCACCATGTGGAGAGTTGGTGCAGAAGACCGGAGAAGATGGAAGTCTGCAGAGACAAGATGTGGATGAGAAAACTCATCATGGGGTCTGGACAAGAAGAAGAAAAGAAGGAGAACTATTCCAGAGACAACGTCATCTATAAGGTGCCTGGATATAAATGTTACTTGTGATAATGACTAATTCTCATGTTTTTATTTATGTTAGGAGCATTAAAGGGGTTGTACAGGTCTGTGCTGAGTCTGCAGTCATTGTTTGTGACTGCAGACTTCTAAATTCTCACAGTGCACACTGAAAGCTGTTAGGATTCTCCCATGCCGGTGATTTCATACATGTGGTCACATGCTGACTAGACATGTGTGACCTCACTCAATTTAAATGAACGGAGCGAGGCCAGGCACGTCTAGTCGGAATGTAGCCAGTAGTATACAAATCACATACTTGTGCTGACGTGACTGTAGATAAGCAAGGGAGAATCCTAAAAGTGCACAGTGCATTCGTTGCCAGAATTCAGAAGCATGCAATGTCAGGATTCAGCTCTGCAGGTTCCAGTAGTCATCACATGGACACTTCACTCATATGCAATTTTCATACTTATGGTCCGGTGACAACGAGCTCCTTATCCTGCTTCTTTCAGTTTTTTACTGAACATTGAGAGATTGAGAGTAGAGTTGAGCGAAACAGGTCGGTCAGATTAAAAAAAGACTGACTTTCGCCATAGCGTGAGATAGGCCATGCGTTCGGCGACCCGAGCGCCAAAGTCAATTTTCCCATAATGCTTGAAGGGCCTTTTCCCAGCCAATGAGCAAGGACGCAGACTGTGGGCAACGCGATGACATGGGCAGCGGCCAGCACCATCTTAGAGAAGGGCATTGCAGTTATTGGCTTGCTTTGTGTGCCGTCACAGGGCCTATAAAAGCCCTCACCGCTGACCGCCATTTTACTTCTGCCGGTCTTAGCGTAGGGAGAGGTTGCTGACGCTGGTTCTCAGTAGGGAGAGCGTTAGGCAGGAAAAAAACAATAATTCTGTGCTTGTGCTGATAGCGATTAGCTGTACAGTTAGTGTGCAGTGACAGGGGGGATTTTGTTGTATGCAGCAGCGCTGGTTCTTAGGCTGCCTGCCAGTGACAGGGGAGGAATGCTGTGTGCGCAGCGAGCGATATTAGCTGCTGCAGTGCAGGAGAGGAATTTCTTGTGGAGCAGCACAGCTGTTATTAGGCTGCCTGCCAGTGACAGGGGAGGAATTTCTTGTGTGCAGCAGCAGAGCTGATTATTAGGTTGCCTGCTACCTGTATTGCTGTGTGTACATTGCTGTGCAGAGTGCTTTTTAACACAGCACCTACACAGCACTAATACTTTTATTCTTTTTTTCTGCACAGTTACCGAGCGTTCATTTTTTCCCACACCGTATAGAGCTGTACGCTCCTCACACTACCGTGTACCGGCTGGTATCATGGACAAATACATGCTGACTATCTGTGTGTGACTCCAGAAATATATACGGAGATTTAAATTTTCCCCAAAACCGTATACAGCTGGTATCTTCTGATACAGTACCGTTTTTCTGGCTTGTGTATTACCGTCAAATCCTAACTGAGAGAACGTCTGTGTGTGACTACGGAAATATATACGGGGATTTAATTTTTCCCCAAAACCGTATACAGCTGGTATCTTTTCTGCCTTCTGTATTACGGTCAAATCCATACTGAGAGATCTTGTGTGTGTTACTCCTGAAATATATACGGAGATTTCAAATTACCCCAACGCTGTATACAGCTGTACGCTACTGATACAGTACACTTTTTATGCTTTTCATATTCTGGTGTAATCCATACTGAGCCTGTGAGCGTGTGTGTTACTCCTGAAATATATACGGAGATTTAAAATTACCCCAACACTGTATACAGCTGTACGCTACTGATACAGTACACTTTTAATGCTTTTCATATTCTGGTGTTATCCATACTGAGCCTGTCACCGTGTGTGTTACTCCTGAAATATATGCCGAGATTTACAATTACCCCTAGCCTGTATACAGCTGTATGCTTCTGATACATTACCATTTTTCTACTTTTTATATTCTGGTGTGATCCATACTGAGCCTGTGAGAGTCTGTGTCTGACTCTGGAAATATATACGGAGATTTAAAATTACCCCAACACTGTATAAAGCTGTACGCTACTGATACAGTACACTTTTTATGTTTTTCATATTCTGGTGTAATCCATACTGAGCCTGTGAGCGTGTGTGTTACTCCTCAAATATATACGGAGATTTAAAATTACCCCAACACTGTATACAGCTGTACGCTGCTGATACAGTACACTTTTTATGCTTTTCATATTCTGGTCTACTCCATACTGAGCCTGTGAGCGTCTGTGTGTTACTCCTGAAATATATATGGAGATTTAAAATTACCCCAACACTGTATACAGCTGTACACTACTGATACAGTACACTTTTTATGTTTTTCATATTCTGGTGTAATCCATACTGAGCCTCTGAGCGTGTGTGTTACTCCTCAAATATATATGGAGATTTAAAATTAACCCAACACTGTATACAGCTGTAGGGCTACTGATACAGTACACTTTTTATGCTTTTCATATTCTGGTCTACTCCATACTGAGCCTGTGAGCGTGTGTGTTACTCCTGAAATATATGCGGAGATTTAAAATTACCCCAACACTGTATACAGCTGTACGCTACTGACACAGTACACTTTTTATGCTTTTCATATTCTGGTGTAATCCATACAGAGCCTGTGAGAGTGTGTGTACGCCTCAAATATATACGGAGATTTAAAATTACCCCAACACTGTATACAGCTGTACACTGCTGATACAGTACACTTTTTATGCTTTTCATATTCTGGTCTATTCCATACTGAGCCTGTGAGCATCTGTGTGTTACTCCTGAAATATATACGGAGATTTAAAATTACCCCAACACTGTATACAGCTGTATGCTACTGATACAGTACACTTTTTATGTTTTTCATATTCTGGTGTAATCCATACTGAGCCTGTGAGCGTGTGTGTTACTCCTCAAATATATACGGAGATTTAAAATTACCCCAACACTGTATACAGTTGTACGCTGCTGATACAGTACATTTTTTATGCTTTTCATATTCTGGTCTATTCCATACTGAGCTTGTGAGCATCTGTGTGTTACTCCTGAAATATATACGGAGATTTAAAATTACCCCAACACTGTATACAGCTGTATGCTACTGATACAGTACACTTTTTATGTTTTTCATATTCTGGTGTAATCCATACTGAGCCTGTGAGCGTGTGTGTTACTCCTCAAATATATACGGAGATTTAAAATTAACCCAACATTGTATACAGCTGTATGCTACTGATACAGTACACTTTTTATGCTTTTCATATTCTGGTCTACTCCATACTGAGCCTGTGAGCGTGTGTGTTACTCCTGAAATATATGCGGAGATTTAAAATTACCCCAACACTGTATACAGCTGTACGCTACTGACACAGTACACTTTTTATGCTTTTCATATTCTGGTGTAATCCATACTGAGCCTGTGAGCGTGTGTGTTACTCCTCAAATATATACGGAGATTTAAAATTACCCCAACACTGTATACAGCTGTATGCGGCTGATACAGTACACTTTTTATGCTTTTCATATTCTGGTCTACTCCATACTGAGCCTGTGAGCGTGTGTGTTACTCCTGAAATATATGCGGAGATTTAAAATTACCCCAACACTGTATACAGCTGTACGCTACTGACACAGTACACTTTTTATGCATTTCATATTCTGGTGTAATCCATACTGAGCCTGTGAGCGTGTGTGTTACTCCTCAAATATATACGGAGATTTAAAATTACCCCAACACTGTATACAGCTGTATGCGGCTGATACAGTACACTTTTTATGCTTTTCATATTCTGGTCTACTCCATACTGAACCTGTGAGCGTCTGTGTGTTACTCCTCAAATATATACGGAGATTTAAAATTACCCCAACACTGTATACAGCTGTATGCGGCTGATACAGTACACTTTTTATGCTTTTCATATTCTGGTCTACTCCATACTGAGCCTGTGAGCGTCTGTGTGTTACTCCTCAAATATATACGGAGATTTAAAATTACCCCAACACTGTAAACAGCTGTACGCTACTGATACAGTACACTTTTTATGCTTTTCATATTCTGGGCTACTCCATACTGAGCCTGTGAGCGTGTGTGTACTCCTCAAATATATACGAAGATTTAAAATAACCCAACACTGTATACAGCTGTACGTTACTGATACAGTACACTTTTTATGCTTTTCATATTCTGGTCTACTCCATACTGAGCCTGTGAGCGTGTGTGTTACTCCTGAAATATACCATATTTTTCGGACTATAAGAAGCACAGGACTATAAGACGCACCCAGGTTTTAGAGGTGGAAAATAGGGAAAAATATATTTGAAGCAAAAAATGTGGTAAAATATTTAATAACATAAATAACATACTATTATATGTGGTGTTATTATATATAATAGTATGTTATTATGTTGGAAGCTACGGGTAGAAGATGGTGCTGCGGGACCAGTGTGGTGTCTGTAAACTACTATGTGAAGACGCTGGTGGGTGAGTATAAGGCCGGGGTCACACATGCGAAAAATTTGCACGATTTTTGTGCAAATCTCTCGTGAACTCCCGACACTGCCGCTGGCACTCAGACTGGAGCGTGCAGCTGCATAGAAAAACATGCAGCCGCACACTCCGGTCCAAGTGCCGGGTGTTCATGCGAGAGATTCGCACAAAAATCGTGCAAATTTTTCTCATGTGTGACCACGGCCTAAAAATGGGGGCATAGGGCTTATATTTAAAGCCACACTCCAGCACTGATAACACTGGAGTGCTGCTTTAAGATCCCATGGGAGAACTATAACTCCCAGCATGTCCTGCAGATCCTATGGCATGCTGGGAGTTATAGTCCGCCACAGGATGGCAGAGTGCTTTTTAATGTGCTGTATTTACTAACCTTTTAATTATTTTTTTCTTGCACAGTGTGTCTGAAGGACCTGTGATGACATCATGAAGAGGCAGGGCTTTGTGTGGTCATTTGATGCTCCAGCCCACCCTCTTCATGACCTCATCACAGGTCCTCCACAGGAGCATTCAGCATGGCATCAGCACAGCCCCTGTGCTGTCAGGTATGCGATGCCTCCTGCTGCACTCTGCTCCTGTCGCCTCCTTCTCCTTCCCACACAGATCTCCCCAGCTGCTGCAGGAATCAGGCGCTGGGGAACCATGTGGCTCTGTCATTTGCTGCTCCCTGCTCACTGCTCAGCTGATAGGTGGGCGGGGAAGCGGCTAATGAATATTCACTGCACTTAAGTATCGGGACCAGTGGTTTCCCCAGCCCTGGATTCCTGCAGCGGAGGGGATATTTTCCTGCCTCCTGCAATCTCACTCCACCGCTGCCCCCTGCCCTACTCCCCACATGTTACATTCCGACCATAAGACGCACCCACACTTTCCTCCCAAATTTGGAGGAAAAAAAGTGCATCTTATTGTCCGAAAAATACGGTATACGGAGATTTAAAATTACCCCAACACTGTATACAGCTGTACGCTACTGATACAGTACACTTTTTATGCTTTTCATATTCTCGTGTAATCCATACTGAGCCTGTGAGCGTGTGTGCTACTCCTGAAATATATACGGAGATTTAAAATTACCACAACACTGTATACAGCTGTACGCTACTGATACAGTACACTTTTTATTCTTTTCATATTCTGGTGTTATCCATACTGAGCCTGTGACCGTGTGTGTTACTCCTGAAATATATACAGAGATTTAAAATTACCCCAACACTGTATACAGCTGTACGCTACTGATACAGTACACTTTTTATGCTTTTCATATTCTGGTCTACTCCATACTGAGCCTGTGAGCGTGTGTGTTACTCCTGAAATATATACGAAGATTTAAAATTAACCCAGCACTGTATACAGCTGTATGCTTCTGATACAGTACACTTTTTAGCTTTTCATATTCTGGTGTAATCCATACTGAGCCTGTGAGAGTCTGTGTCTGTTACTCTGCAAATATATACGGAAATTAAAATTTTTCAACCTCACCGTATACAGCTGTACGCTTCTGATACAGTACCATATAGCTGCTGGTATTTTGGGTACATTTTCACAAACATGAGGAAGTATGGTGGAAGAGGCCACGGACGTGGGCGTGGGGGGCTACCTGGTACTGATGGTGGTGGTGGTGGTGGTGCATCTGTTGGTAGTGCCAAAAGCACAATAGCACCTAAGGCAGGAGGTGTTGAACCTGCATCATCGTTTGGCTCCAGATGGCCTGGAAGGCTCCCTTTTCTGGGACTACATAAACCGCTTTTAAAGCCGGACATCAGGAACAGGTTTCGGCATACATTGCCGAAACAGCCTCCAGCTCTATCACCTCCTCTTCTGAAGTTTCAAAAACTCCAAGCACTGAGTCGTCAATGCAGGCTTCTGGTCAGGAACAACCCCTTTCCTTAGAGAGTGTCTTCCTCCTGAAATATATACAGATATTTCCAATATTTTCACTATACTATACTATATATACCTGGTATCTGCTGATACAGTACCCCTTTTTCTTCTTATTATATTCTGGTGTGATCCATACTGAGCCTGTCAGAGTCTGTCTGTTACTCCAGAAATATATACGGAGATTTAACAATTACCCTAGACTGTATACAGCTGTACGCTTGGGATACAGAACCTTTTTTTTGCAAAAAGTCCTCCTCCCCCAACTGTAAGTGCATCATTGACACCTGGAACATTGGCCCACATGTGTGATTATTTCTTGCGGATCTTTTTATATTCTTGTGTAATCCATATTGAGCCTGTGAGCTTCATTGTGTGACTCCTGAAATATATACGGCGATTTCCAATATTTTCCCTAGACTATATATACCTGGTATCTGCTGATACAGTACCCCTTTTATATTATTGTGTAATCCATACTGAGCCTGAGAGCGTCTGTGTCTGCCTCTTGAAATATATAGGGAGATTTCCAATATTTTCACTATACTATATATACCTGGTATCTGCTGATACAGTACCCCTTGTTCTTCTTTTTATATTATTGCGTAATCCATACTGAGCCTGAGAGCGTCTGTGTCTGCTTCCTGAAATATATGCGAAGATTTCCAATATTTTCACCATACTATATATACCTGGTATCTGGTGATACAGTACCCCTTTTTCATCTTTTTAGATTATTGTGTAATCTATACTGAGCCTGAGAGCGTCTGTGTCTGACTCCTGAAATATATCCGGAGATTTACAATATTTTCACCATACTATATATACCTGGTATCTGCTGATACAGTACCCCTAATTCTTCTTTTTATATTATTGTGTAATCCATGCTGAGCCTGAGAGCGTCTGTGTCTGCCTCCTGAAATATATACGGAGAGTTCCAATATTTTCACTATACTATATATACCTGGTATCTGCTGATACAGTACCTCTTTTTCTTCTTTTTATATTATTGTGTAATCCATATTGAGCATGAGAGCGTCAGCGTCTGCCTCCTGAAATATATACGGAGATTTAGAATATTTTCACTATACTATATATACTTGGTATCTGCTGATACAGTACCCCTTTTTCTTCTTATTATATTCTGGTGTGATCCATACTGAGCCTGTCAGAGTCTATCTGTTACTCTAGAAATATATACGGAGATTTAACAATTATCCCTAGACCGTATACAGCTATACGCTTGGGATGCAGTACCCTTTTTTGCAGAAAGTCCTCCTCCCCCCAGCTGTAAGTGCATCATTGACACCTGGAACATTGGCCCACATGTGTGATTATTTCTTGCAGATCTATTTATATTCTTGTGTAATCCATACTGAGCCTGTGATCGTCATTGTGTGACTCCTGAAATATATACGGCGATTTCCAATATTTTCCCTAGACTATATATACCTCGTATCAGCTGATACAGTACCCCTTTTTCTTCTTTTTATATTATTGTGTAGTCCATACTGAGCTTGAGAGCGTCTGTGTCTGCCTCCTGAAATATATAGGGAGATTTCCAAAATTTTCACTATACTATATATACCTGGTATATGCTGATACAGTACCCCTTTTTCTTCTTATATTATTGTGTAATCCATACTGAGCATGAGAGCGTCTGTGTCTGCCTCCTGATATATATACGGAGATTTCCAATATTTTCACTATACTATATATACCTGGTATCTGCTGATACAGTACCCCTGTTTCTTCTTTTTATATTATTGTGTAATCCATACTGAGCATGAGAGCGTCTGTGTCTGCCTCCTGAAATATATACTGAGATTTAGAATATTTTCACTATACTATATATACCTGGTATCTGCTGATACAGTACCTTGTTTCAACTTTTTATATTCTGGTCTAATCCATACTGAGCCTGTGAGCCTCTGTCTGTTACTCTGGAATTAAATACGGAGATTTGCAATTACCACTAGACTGTATACAGCTGTACGCTTGGGATACAGTACCTGTTTTGGCAGAAAGTCCTCCTCCCAACTGTAAGTGCATTATTGACACCTGGAACCTTGGCCCACATGTGTGATTATTTCTTGCGGATCTTTTTATATTCTTGTGTAATCCATACTGAGCCTGTGAGAGTCATTATCTGACTCATGAAATACTGTATATCCGGAGATTTACAATATTTTCACCATACTATATATACCTGGTATCTGGTGATACAGTACCTCTTTTTCATCTTTTTATATTATTGTGTAATCCATACTGAGCCTGAGAGCGTCTGTGTCTGCCTCCTGAAATATATACGGAGATTTCAAATATTTTCACTATACTATATGTACCTGGTATCTGGTATTACAGTACCCTTTTTCAGCTTTTTATATTGTGGTTTAATCCATACTTACGCTTGTAATACATTACCCTTTTTCTACTTTTTATATTCTGGTGTAATCCATACTGAGCATGAGAGCGTCTGTGTGTGACTCCTGAAATATATACGGAGATTTACAATTATCCCTAGACTGTATACAGCTGTACGCTTCTGATACAGTAACATATCTGCTGGTATTTTGGGTACATTTTCACAAAAATGAGGAAGTATGGTGGAAGAGGCCGCGTACATGGGCGTGGGGGGCCAGCTGGTACTGATGGTGGTGGTGGTGCATCTGCTGGAAGTGCCATAAGCACAATAGCACCTAAGGCAGGAAGTGTTGAGCCGGCGTCATCGTCTGGCTCCCTTTACTGGGAGTAGGTGAACTGTTTATGTTTCGGTAACTGAGGAGAAATGGCAAAAAATAGCAAAAGCGGTAATACACCAGAGAGGCTGGAACCTATTGGATTGCAGTAACCTGAACTATCCACACAACTAGAGGTAGCCGTGGAGCGTTCCTACGTTGATCCTAGACGCCTCGTCACAGCCTGAGAGATAACTACACCTAAAGGCAGAAAGATGAAAACTATCTGCCCCGGAGCAGATCCCCAAAGAAAATAGAAGCCCCAAAACATGTAACAGCGGTTAGACAAAAGGAAAGCACGTACACAGACAGAAAATAGAATGAGCAAACGCTGGGGCCCAATTTGTCTAGACAGAAAAGTTAAGGAAAGAATTCTGACTGCAATCCAACAAAAACCCTAACAAAAATACCAACACTTCTGATTGCCAAAAAACCTGAGATCACACAACCTCTTCCACCTAAATCAGATCTCTGGTGTAACAAAACGCTATTCAGCAAATAAAAGTAACAAAAGAGCAAAGCAAAAGTGCAGACACAAAAGGAGCACAATTGCAACACCAGACCCCCAAAAAGGGACAGGCTGCAGTCCACTGCAGGTTGCAAACCAGCAGAGAAAATCAAACAGAGAAAAAAAAACAGCAAACACTTATCTGAAGGAGAGCAGGAAACTAGCAGTGCTTCAAGCAAGGCCAGAAGAACAATTGATAACCCGCAAGGCTGCTGGGAAATCAGGCCACTTAAATCCTACCATTCAGCGCCAGCTGAAGGCCATTCATTAATCAGTTCATTACCCTCAGCAACCACCGGAGGGAGCCCCAGCTCAGAAGCCACCTCCAGCATATTCACAAGAGTACCCCCCCTTGAGGAGGTGTCACCGAACCCTCACCTGCGCAACCAGGCCGATCAGGATGGGCTCGATGATAGGCACGGGTAAGTCTCCCAGCATGAATGTCCGAAGCAAACACCCAAGAATTGTCCTCCTGACCATAACCTCTCCACTTAACCAAATACTGGAGTTTCCGTCTAGCAAAACGAGAATCCAATATCTTCTCAACCACATACTCCAAATTGCCCTCAACCAAAACAGGGTCGGGAGGTGCAGCCATAGAAACCACTGGTTCAACAAACCTCTTCAATAAGGATTTGTGGAACACGTTATGGATCTTAAATGTCCCTGGAAGAAGCAAACGGAAGGAAACCGGATTAATAATTTCCATGATCTTATAAGGTCCAATGAACCTTGGCTTAAATTTAGGAGATGCAACCTTCATAGGGATATTCCTTGAGGACAACCAAACCAAGTCCCCCACTTTAAAACGAGGACCATCAGTCCTATGCCGGTTGGCAAACCGCTGGGCCTTCTCCTGAGAGAGACAACCTCTCCACCACCTGGTCTCAAATCTGCTGCATACGCTGCACAATAGAGTCAACCCCCGGACAGACAGAAGCCTCCGCCTGTCCTGAAGAAAATCGAGGATGAAACCCGGAATTGCAGAAAAATGGAGACATGAAGGTGGCAGAGCTAGCTCTATTATTAAGAGCAAACTCCACCAAAGGCAAGAAAGAGACCCAGTCATCCAGATCAGCAGACACAAAACATCTCAAATAAGTCTCCAAGGTCTGGTTTGTTCTCTCGGTTTGTCCATTGGTCTGAGGGTGAAATGCAGAGGAGAAAGACAACTGAACACCAAGTTTAGAACAAAAAGTCCTCCAAAATCTGGAAATAAACTGGACTCCTCTGTCAGACACAATGTTCTCCGGAATGCCATGCAACCGAACCACATGCTGCAAGAACAAAGGCATCAACTCGGAGGAGGAAGGCATCTTGGAAAACCTATCACAGATTACCCAAATAACGGTCATTCTCTGAGAGACAGGAAGGTCAGAAATAAAATCCATAGAAATATGGGTCCATGGCCTCTTGGGTACAGGTAATGGCATTAACAAACCACTAGAACGAGAGCAAGGCTTGGAATGAGAGCAAGTCCCACAGGACTGCACAAAGTCCCTGACGTCACGAGACAAAGTAGGCCACCAAAAGGAGTGACTCACCAAGTCTCTGGTACCAAAAATCCCGGGATGACCAGCCAACGCGGAACAATGAATTTCAGACATCACACTCTTTTTCCACTTGTCTGGAACAAACAACTTCCCAACAGGGCAGCGCTCAGGTTTATCCACCTGACACCCTTCCAGAGCCAGTCTCAAATTGGGCGAAAATGGCGGAAAGAACCACACCCTCTTTCAAAATAATAGCAGGATCAGATAACTCAGGAAAATCTGCAAAGAAACTCCTCGAGAGGGCATCCGCCTTGACATTCTTAGAGCCAGGAAGAAAAGAAACCACAAAATTAAAACGTGTGAAAAACAAGGCCCACCTGGCCTGTCTAGGATTAAGTCGCTTGGCTGATTCGAGATAAACCAGGTTCTTATGGTCCGTGAGGACCACCACCTGATGTTTGACTCCTTCCAGCCAATGTCTCCACTCTTCAAAGGCCCACTTCATGGCCAATAACTCCCGATTACCCATGTCATAATTACGTTCAGTTGGAGGAAATTGTCGAGAGAAAAAGGCACAAGGGTTACTCTTAGAGGTCTCTGGATCCCTTTGGGACAAAACGGCACCTGCCCCAATCTCAGAGGCATCAACCTCCACCTGAAACGGCAGAGAAACATCAGGCTGCCGTAGAACAGGAGCAGAAATGAATCTCTGCTTAAGTTCTGAAATGCAGAAACTGCCTCAGGAGGCCAATTCACCACATCGGAACCCTTTTTGGTCAGATCAGTCAATGGTTTAACAATACCAGAGAAATTACCAATAAATTTACGATAAAATTTGGCAAAACCCAAAAATCTCTGAAGAGCCTTCAATGAAGTAGGTTGAACTCAATCACAGATGGCCTGAACCTTGACCGGGTCCATTTCAATAACAGACGGAGACAAAATGAATCCCAGAAATGAGATCTTCTGTACGCCAAAAAGATACTTTGATCCCTTCACATACAGTGCATTCTCTCTCAAAATCTGGAATACAGTTCGAACATGTTTCACATGAGAGTCCCAGTCATTAGAAAAAATCAAGATATCATCCAAATAAACAATCAGAAATTTATCCACAAAATCCCTGAAAATATCATTCATGAAGGATTGGAAGATGGAATGGGCATTAGTAAGCCCAAAAGGCATCACTAGGTACTCAAAATGCCCCTCTGGGGTATTAAACGCCGTCTGTTATGAATGTTTTAGAAATGAATTCTGAGCAGAAGCTCCCTCTGGTGGTTACAAACAGTACTGAACCATTCAATGAGGATTGGCAATCAGGAATCACAGCTGGCTGGATTAAGGGAGGTTTCCCCCCATCATGGTTGCCGGTGATCAATTGTTCTTGTCTCAACGTTGTTTCCTGGTTCACTTGGAAGCTTGCTGAGTCTTGCCTCTTCTCCTGCTCTCAGATAAGATATTTTCTGTTTTTTTGTTTTTGTGCTTGCCATTTGCATATTTCTCTGCATTTCTGTGAGGTTGGCCAGGTTCCCCTCCCCGGGGGGCTTGGGCTCCTCTCGGTTCCTCTGGAGCCACTGTTGTTTGTTCATTTGCCTTTTCCAGTTTTTTCTGTGGCTGCAGCTTAGTTTTGTTACACCAGAGAACTAATTTAGGTGGTAGGGGTCGTGTGATCTCAGGTGTTTTTGAAATTGTAGCGTTGGCTTTTTTTTTTTGGAATGCAGTAAGTATCCTTCCTATACTTTTCTGTCTAGGCAGATAGGGCCCCAGCGTTTGCTCATACTATTTTCTGTCTGTGTCTGTATTTCCTCTTGTCTAACCGCCATTACATGTTTGGGGGCTTCCTATGTTCTTTGGGGATCTGCTCTGGGGAGATAGCTTTCCTCTTTCTATCTTTAGGTGTAGTTAGCCTCTCAGGCTGTGACGAGGCGTCTAGGACCAACGTAGGAATGCTCCACGGCTGCCTTTAGTTGTGGTGGTTAGTCAGGGTACTGCAATCCAGTAGATTCCAACCTCTCTGGTGTACTGCCATTTTTGCCTGGTCTCCTCAGCTACCAAAACATAACAGTATCACCGGCCCCAACTGAAAATTATATGGTACTCACAGAAGGGAAAATAGTGTGGAAAGTAAAAAGTTGTCAGAGTTGTCAGAGATTTTTTTTTTCTGTTTGTTGAATTTTTTTCCCTCTTTTTCTCTGGGTGCTGAGGAGGATTTTTTTTTCTCTCAATGGAGTTTGCACAGTTGTCTGGCCGTGTAGATCAGCTTGCCACTGAAGTTCGGAGTATTGCTACATATGTTGCAGAGTTGCCGGTTGTGGAAGCTAGGATCCCCATGCCTGATTTGTTTTTGGGGGATCGAGCTAAATTTCTGAATTTCAAAAATAACTGTAAGTTGTTTTTTGCCTTAAAACCTAAGTCCTCAGGGAACGCAGCACAGCAGGTTCAAATTGTCATCTCTCTCCTGCACGGCGATCCTCAGGATTGGGCTTTTTCCCTGACACCTGGGGACCCTGTTTTGAGTAATGTTGATGCATTTTTTCTGGCTCTGGGGTTATTGTACGATGAACCTAATGTCACTGATCAAGCTGAAAAAACCTTCATGGCATTAAATCAGGGGCTTGAGGACGCTGAGTTGTACTGTCAGAAATTCCGAAAGTGGGCAGTTCTGACCAAATGGAATGATGATGCTTTGGCAGCCCTTTTTCGGAAGGGTCTGTCAGAGAATGTAAAAGATGTTATGGTGGGTTTCCCTGCTCCCTCTGGTCTCAATGATTCTATGTCATTGGCGATTCAAATTGACAGACGTTTGCGTGAGCGTAGAGGTATGCGTGGAATGGTGTTGCCTTGTGAACCAGCTTCTAAACCCATGCAGTGTGATAGAGTGGCTTCTGGGGCACAGCGTCATGAGTTTCGAAAACGCAATGGGTTATGTTTCTACTGTGGTGATGCCTCTCATGCTATTTCAGTCTGCCCTAAGCGGGGAAGACGTTTTGCACGCTCAGTTGTCTTGGGTAGTGTTCAGACTAAATTTCTGTTGACTGTTACCCTGATTTGCTCCCTGTCCACATTTTCTGCTCAGGCTTTTGTTGATTCGGGAGCAGCTATTAACCTGATGGATTTTGATTTTGCTAAACGTTGTGGGTTTCCCTTGATACCCCTACGGAAGTCTATTCCCCTACTGGGGATTGATTCTACCCTTTGGCTGAGAATAAACCCCTGTTCTCTACTCAGGTGATAATGAGGGTTGAACCTGATCATCAGGAGAGTTGCAAATTTTTGGTACTGTATAATCTGCATGACATTATTGTACTAGGTTTCCCTTGGTTGCAGTCTCATAATCCTGTTTTGGATTGGAAATCTGTGTCTGTAACCAGTTGGGGCTGCCAATGTGTTAATTCCAACACTCCTGTTTTTTCTGCCTCTCCCCAGGCTCAAGATGTGCCTGACTTTTTGACTGATTTTTCTGATGTGTTTAGCGAAAGTAAATCTGCATCCTTGCCCCCCCCATAGGAGCTATAACTGCGCTATTGAATTAGTGCCTGGTAGTAAATTCCCTAAAGGTCGCCTTTTTAACTTGTCTGTACCTGAACATGACGCTATGCGGTCTTATATCAAGGAGTCATTGGAGAAGGGTCATATCAGACCATCCTCTTCACCCTTAGGTGCCGGTTTTTTCTTTGTGGCCAAAAAGGATGGTTCATTAAGGCCGTGTATTATCGTCTCTTGAACAATATCACTGTGAAATATCAATAACCGTTACCCTTGATTTCTGACCTGTTTTCCAGGGTGAAAAGTGCTACTTGGTTTACCAAGCTTGACCTCAGGGGGGCGTATAACCTTATTCGCATTAAGCACGGGGATGAATGGAAGACGGCGTTTAATACCCCAGAGGGCCATTTTGAGTACCTAGTGATGCCCTTTGGGCTCACTAATGCTCCTTCCATCTTCCAGTCCTTCATGAATGACATTTTCAGGGATTTTGTGGATAAATTTCTGATTGATTATTTGGATGATATCTTGATTTTTTCCAATGACTGGGACTCTCATGTGAAACATGTTTGGACTGTGTTCCAGATTTTGAGAGAGAATGCTCTGTATGTGAAGGGATCAAAGTGTCTTTCTTGGCGTACAGAGGATCTCATTTCTGGGATTCATTTTGTCTCCATCTGTTATTGAAATGGACCCGGTCAAGGTTCAGGCCATCTGTGATTGGGTCCAACCTACTTCATTAAAGGCTCTTCAGAGATTCTTGGGTTTTGCCAATTTTTATCGTAAATTTATTGGTAATTTCTCTGTTATTGTTAAACCATTGACTGATTTGACCAAAAAGGGTTCTGAAGTGGTGAATTGGCCTCCTGAGGCAGTCTCTGCGTTTCAGGAACTTAAACAGAGATTCACTTCTGCTCCTGTTCTACGGCAGCTTGATGTTTCTCTGCCATTTCAGGTGGAGGTTGATGCCTCTGAAATTGGGGCAGGTGCCGTTTTGTCCCAAAGAGATCCTGAGACCTCTAAGGCTGTGGTTCCACGGTCCGGAACCACAGCGCTTTGGATGGAACGGAAATTCCGCACCGCCCAAAGCCCCGCCCCCTTTCTGACGCGCGCTCTTTCCGGATGTGTTCCGGACACCTCCGGAACACATCCGGAAAGAACGCAGGGCTGCATAGCCCTGTGTTATTTACCTTGCGGCGAAGCAGCGTCGCCGCAAGACGTTAAGACATGCTGCGGTCTGAAAAGACCCGCCGCATGTCCGGAAACGCAGGTCTTCCGCCTGCGTATTTTTACGCATAGTGGAGACGGGATTTATTGAAATCCCCTCCACTATGCTGTAACATCTGGACGTTGCGTGTTTGGCGCTGCGCCAACGCACAGCGCCAAACACGCAGTAAATCCGGAGTGTTTCCTTATCGTGGAAACATACCCTAAAATTAACCCTTGTGCTTTTTTCTCTCGAAAATTTTCTCCAACTGAACGTAATTATGACATGGGTAATTGGGAGTTATTGGCCATGAAGTGGGCTTTTGAAGAGTGGAGACATTGGCTGGAGGGAGCCAAACATCAGGTGGTGGTCCTCACGGACCATAAGAATCTGGTTTATCTGGAATCAGCCAAGCGACTTAATCCTAGACAGGCCAGGTGCGCCTTGTTTTTCACACGTTTTAATTTTGTGGTTTCCTTTCTTCCTGGCACTAAGAATGTTAAGGTGGATGCCCTCTCGAGGAGTTTCCTTGCGGACTCTCCTGAGTTATCTGATCCTGCTGTTATTTTGAAAGAGGGTGTAGTTCTTTCCGCCATCTCGCCCAATTTGAGACTGGCTCTGGAGGGGTTTCAGGAGGATAAACCCGAGCGCTGCCCTGTTGGGAAATTGTTTGTCCAAGACCAGTGGAAGAAGAGTGTGATGTCTGAGATTCATTGTTCCGCGTTGGTCGGTCATCCCGGAATTTTTGGTGCCAGAGACTTGGTGAGTCGGTCCTTTTGGTGGCCTACTTTGTCTCGTGACGTCAGGGAGTTTGTGCAGTCCTATGGGACTTGCTCTCGCTCCAAGCCTTGCTTTCGCTCTAGTGGTTTGTTGATGCCATTGCCTGTGCCCAAGAGACCATGGACCCATATCTCTATGGATTTTATTTCCGACCTCCCTGTTTCTCAGAGAATGACCGTTATCTGGGTGATTTGTGATAGGTTTTCCAAGATGATACATCTTGTGCCATTACCTAAGTTGCCTTCCTCCTCCGAATTGGTGCCTTTGTTCCTTCAGCACGTGGTTCGGTTACACGGCATTCCTGAGAACATTGTGTCTGACAGAGGAGTCCAGTTTGTTTCCAGATTTTGGAGGACTTTTTGTTCTAAACTTGGTGTTCAATTGTCTTTCTCCTCTGCTTTTCATCCTCAGACCAATGGACAAACTGAGAGAACAAACCAGACATTGGAGACTTATCTGAGATGCTTTGTGTCTGCTGATCAAGATGACTGGGTCTCTTTTTTGCCTTTGGCTGAGTTTGTTCTTAATAATAGGGCAAGCTCTGCCACTTTGATGTCTCCATTTTTCTGCAATTTTGGGTTTCACCCTCGATTTTCTTCGGGACAGACGGAGGCTTCTGTCTGTCCGGGTGTTGACTCTGTTGTGGAGCGTATGCAGCATATTTGGGACCAGGTAGTGGAGAGGTTGTCCCTCACTCAGGAGAAGGCCCAACGGTTTGCCAACCAGCATAGGACTGATGGTCCTCGGTTTAAAGTGGGGGACTTGGTCTGGTTGTCCTCAAGAAATATCCCTATGAGAGTTGCATATCCTAAGTTTAAGCCTAGGTTCATTGAAACCTTATAAGATCATGGAGATTCTTAATCCTGTTTCCTTTCGTTTACTTCTTCCAGGGACATTAAGGCTAAGTTCACACGTTGCGGAATTGCCGCGGAAATTTCCGCGGCAATCCCGCACTTCTCCCGCAGGAAATACGCACGTTTTTTTTATGCTGATTCCCGCCAGAATAATAGCGTTTTGCAAGCGTAATTAGCTTGCAGAATGCTAGCGTTTTCCTAGCGATCTGTAGCATCGCTTGGAAAACTGATTGACAGGTTGGTCACACGAGTCAAACATAGTGTTTGACTCGTGTGACCAACTTTTTACTATTGATGCCGCCTATGTCGCATCAATAGTAAAAAGATCTAATGTAAAAATAATAAAAAAAATAATAAATAATGATATTCTCACCTTCCGGCGGCCCCCGCAGCCTTCCCGCCTTCAGCGACGCTCCCGGCAACTTCCGGTCCCAGGAGTGCTTTGCAACAAATCACACCGATGACGTAGCATCTCGCGAGACCGCTATGCCATCTGGGTGATTCTCGCAAAGCACTCCTGGGACCGGAAGTTGCCGGGAGCGTCGCTGAAGGCGGGAAGGCTGCGGGGGCCGCGGGAAGGCTGCGGGGGCCGCCGGAAGGTGAGAATATCATTATTTTTTATTTTAATTATTGTTTTACCAGGGATATGGTACCCAGGGCCTGGAGGAGAGTCTCCTCTGCTCCAGACCCTGGGTACCATCCGCACATGAACCGCTTACATTGCGCATAGTGGGCATAGCCACATGCGGAAAGTAAGCGGTTCAATGCATTCCTATGGCGGCGGAATCACCCCGGTTACGCTAAATTAATGAACATGTTGCTATTTTTTCCGCAAAGCGTTTTTTTCGCGGAAAATACCGCAACATGTGTACAAAACATGCGGAATCAATTAACATGTATAGGATGCTTAATGCTTGCGTTTTTATCGCGTTTTTACCGCGGAAAACCGCGGAAAAACCGCGAAAAAAACGCAATTATTCCTGATCGTGTGCACTTAGCCTTAAGATCCATAACGTGTTCCACAAGTCCTTATTGAAGAGGTTTGTCGAGCCAGTGGTTTCTGTGGCTGCACCCCCTGACCCTGTTTTGGTTGAGGGCAATCTGGAGTATGTGGTTGAGAAAATATTGGATTCTCGTTTTTCTAGACGGAAACTCCAGTATTTGTTAAGTGGAGAGGTTATGGTCAGGAGGACAATGCTAGGGTGTTTGCTTTGGACATCCATGCTAGGAGACTGATCCATGCGTATCACAGAGCTCATCCTGACCGACCTGGTTGCACAAATGAGGGTTCGGTGACCCCTCCTCAAGGGGGGGGTACTGTTATGAATGTTTTAGAAATGAATTCTGAGCAGAAGCTCCCTATGGTGGTTACAAACAGTACTGAACCATTCAATGAGGATTGGCAATCAGGAATCACAGACTGGCTGGATATAAGGGAGGTTTCCCCCATCATGGTTGCCGGTGATCAATTGTTCTTGTCTCAACGTTGTTTCCTGGTTCACTTGGAAGCTTGCTGAGTCTTGCCTCTTCTCCTGCTCTCAGATAAGATATTTTCTGTTTTTTGTTTTGTGCTTGCCATTTGCATATTTCTCTGCATTTCTGTGAGGTTGGCCAGGTTCCCCTCCTCGGGGGGCTTGGGCTCCTCTCAGTTCCTCTGGAGCCACTGTTGTTTGTTCATTTGCCTTTTCCAGTTTTTTCTGTGGCTGCGGCTTAGTTTTGTTACACCAGAGAACTAATTTAGGTGGTAGAGGTCGTGTGATCTCAGGTGTTTTTGCAATTGTAGCATTGGCTTTTTTTTAGGGTTTTTTTGGAATGCAGTAAGTATCCTTCCTATACTTTTCTGTCTAGGCAGATTGGGCCCCAGCGTTTGCTCATACTATTTTCTGTCTGTGTCTGTATTTCCTCTTGTCTAACCGCCATTACATGTTTGGGGGCTTCCTATGTTCTTTGGGGATCTGCTCCGGGGCAGATAGCTTTCCTCTTTCTATCTTTAGGTGTAGTTAGCCTCTCAGGCTGTGACGAGGCGTCTAGGACCAACGTAGGAACGCTCCACAGCTGCCTTTAGTTGTGGTGGTTAGTCAGGGTACTGCAATCCAGTATATTCCAACCTCTCTGGTGTATTGCCGTTTTTGCCTGCTCTCCTCAGCTACCAAAACATAACAGCCGTCTTCCATTCATCCCCGTGCTTAATGCGAATAAGGTTATACGCCCCCCTGAGGTCAAGCTTGGTAAACCAACTAGCACTTTTCACTATGGAAAATAGGTCAGAAATCAAAGGTAACGGATACTGATATTTAACAGTGATCTTATTCAGGAGGCGATAATCAATACACGGCCTCAATGAACCATCCTTTTTGGCCACAAAGAAAAAACCGGCACCCAAGGGTGAAGAGGATGGTCTGATATGACCCTTCTCCAATGACTACTTGATATAAGATCGCATAGCATCAGGTTCAGGTACTGATAAATTAAAAAGGCGACCTTTAGGAAATTTACCACCAGGCACTAATTCAGTAGCGCAATCGTAGCTCCTGTGAGAGGGCAAGGATGCAGATTTACTTTCACTAAACACATCAGAAAAATCAGTCAAAAAGTCAGGGACATCCTGAGACTGGTGAGAGGCAGAAAAAACAGGAGTGTCAGTATTAACACATTGGCAGCCCCAACTGGTCACAGACACAGATTTCCAATCCAAAACAGGATTATGAGACTGTAACCAAGGGAAACCTAGTACAAAAATGTCATGCAGATTATGCAGCACCAGAAATTTGCAACTCTCCTAATGATCTGGTTCAACCCTCTGTGACGCTTCCCACGGCTGCGGGGCGTCGGGACATGGCATAGCTTGCCTAACTAGCCAATGCTCCCACGCCGCCAGTCCACGACGACGTGAGGCATGCGTCCCAGATGGTAAGAGAATGTGGACCCACTGGACCACAGAGGGAGACCCGGGCCTGCCCAGACTAGGGGAGGGCAGCGACCGGGATCCGTGGCAGCTGAGCATGTGGGCAAGATGGCGACCTGCAGGACTAGACAACACCGCACAACTTCAGGTATGAAGAAACATAGAGTTTACTTAAAGAAACACACAGTACATAAACAGAACATAATGCCGGGCTCCCGATTCCGCACATCAGAGAAGGGTACACGTCTCAGGATCACAGACGAATGCAGGAGGACATCACGGGTAGACGCAGTCCAGGGTTATCTGGCACGGGCATACTTGGGCGGCCTCTCTCTCAGGCCTCAGGCGTAGCACAGGCTCAGCAGGAGAACATCAGACACTGACCTCAGACAGACTTCAGACGATGGCGGGGTCATCACGGGTAGATGCAGTCCAGGATCATCTGGCACAGGCATACTAGTATGGCCTCTCTCTCAGGCCTCAGGCATAGCACAGGCTCAGCAGGAGAACATCAGACACCGGCCCAGGACGAACGTCAGACGATGGCGGTCATCACGGGTTGATGCAGTCCAGGGTCATCTGGCATGGGCATACTAGGACGGCCTCTCTCTCAGGCCTCAGGCGTAGCACAGGCTCAGCAGGAGAACATCAGACACTGACCCAGGACAGAAATCATCACAGGGTAGACCACGGAGGAACCGGCAGGACATCGGGACATCAGGAACACGGACTGGATCTCAGGTACTCAGGAACACAGACAGGACATCAGGAACACGGATTGGATCTCAGGGACACAGGAACACGGACAGGAAGTCAGGAACACGGATTGGATCTCAGGGACTCAGGAACACGGACAGGATATCAGGAACACGGACTGGAACTCAGGAAAACGGACTGGAACTCAGGAACACGGACTGGAACTGAGGAACATCAGAATACTGGCATCGGACTCTGGACATCTGGAAACGATCAGCAGGCTCCGGACATCAGGCAGGCTCCGGACATCTGGAAGTGGTCATCGGACATCAGGCCATAGACATCAGGCATCAGACATCTGGCAGCGACCTGAAAAGGAACCCCAGCGGTCTGGTGCAAGCCCCGCCAGGCTCAACGGGAGCTGGCCGGGAATTGCACAGAAGCTGAGCACAGAGTAACAGAAACTCAGCACACACACCGGACTCCTCCTTCCAAGATGAACTCAGGTTATATAGCAAAGATTCACAGTCACTGGCATAGGGTTCAGGACACAGAAGGACTTCAGGAGCATAACACAGAGGACACAGTTCAGACAATCAGGTACAGGATAGATCCAGGATCAGGGATTCAAGGAACAAGACACAACAGGAACAGGCCTGGATATGCAGCCTCCAGGAAGGGCGATCTGGGTACTCAGCCCCCAGCATAGGCGGAAACACAAGACACAGTTCAGACATTCAGGTACCGGGATAGATCCAGGATCAGGGATTCAGGGAACAAGACACAGCAGGAACAGGCCTGGATATGCAGCCTCCAGGAAGGGCGATCTGGGTACTCAGCCCCCAGCATAGGCAGAAACACAAGACACAGTTCAGACATTCAGGTACTGGGATAGATCCAGGATCAGGGATTCAGGGAACAAGATACAACAGGAACAGGCCTGGATATGCAGCCTCCAGGAAGGGCGATCTGGGTACTCAGCCCCCAGCATAGGCGGAAACACAAGACAGGACAAAGGAAATCAGCTCTCCAGAACTGATCGTACTCAGAGCAGGAGCTGAACCCACAAACACACACGGCTAGGTTCAGGAACTCAATGCAGACTCAATGCAAAGCTCTGGCAACGCCCCACAGGGCTGGGGAACTTTATATATGAGCTGCTTCACAGCGATAGGCTGGAGCAGCAATTCTAGTGCACACCCAATCCTCATAAAAGTAGGACAGGTGTGGGCCGCGCCCCCTATGCAGAGCCAGACAACTCAGCACAGAAGGACACCTGACAGTGGCTGCAGCCACGCACGTAGTAAGTCATGCACCACTGCAGAGGACTTTGCAACCTACGGATGGCTTCTACAGCAGGCCAGGGACCACACATGCGGGTGGTCATGCAGCGCAGCGGAGACACTCACGCAAGTACGGCTACGCAGCAGAACTGGGAACTGAGCAGCATCCATACAGGTAACAGACAACAGTATCCCAGCTGGTTAGGGGGAAAGGAGCAAAAGGGTTAAAGCAAAGACATGCAAATTAACGCTGGAAAACAAAGTACAGACAATACCAGCGTTACACCCTCATTATCACCTGAGTAGAAAACTGGGGTTTATTCTCCGCCAAAGGGGTAGAATCAATGTTCAGTATGGGAATAGACTTCCGCAGGGGTATCATGGGAAACCCACAACGTTTGGTAAAGTCAAAATCCATCAGGTTAATAGCTGCTCCTGAATCAACAAAAGCTTGAGCAGAAAATGTGGATTAGGAGCAAATCAGGGTAACAGTCAACAGAAATTTAGTCTGAACACTACCCAAGACAACTGAGCGTGCAAAACGTCTTCCCCGCTTAGGGCAGACAGAGATAGCATGGGAAGAGTCACCACAGTAGAAACATAACCCATTGCGCTTACGAAACTCATGACGCTGAGTCCCAGAAGTCACTCCATCACACTGCATGGGGTCAGGAGCTGGCTCACAAGGCAACACTATCTCACGCATACCTCTGCGCTCACGCAAACGTCTGTTAATTTGAATAGCCAAAGACATAGAATCATTGAGACCAGAGAGAATAGGGAATCCCACCATAACGTCCTTTACTTTTTCTGACAGACCCTTTCGAAAAAGGGATGCCAAAGCATGATCATTCCATTTGGTCAGGACTGCCCACTTTCGAAATTTCTGACAGTACAACTCAGCATCTTCAAGACCCTGATTTAATGCCAACAAGGTCTTTTCAGCTTGATCAGTGACATTAGTTCATCGTACAATAAGCCCAGAGCCCGAAAAAATACATCAATATCATTCAAAACAGGATCCCCAGGTGTCAGGGAAAAAGCCCAATCCTGAGGGTCGCCGCGCAGCAGGGAGATGACAATTTGAACCTGCTGTGCCGCGTTCCCTGAGGACTTAGGCCTTAAGGCAAAAAACAACTTACAGTTATTTTTGAAATTCAGAAATTAAGCCCGATCCCCCAAAAACAAATCTGGCATGGGGATCCTAGGTTCCACAACTGGCAACCCAGCAAGATAGGTAGCAATACTCCGAACCTCAGTGGCAAGCTGATCCACACGGCCAGACAACTGAGCAAACTCCATTGAGAGAAAAAAAAAATTCCTCCTCAGCACCCAGAGAAAAAGAGGGAAAAAATGCAACAAACAGAAAAAAAAAATTCTGACAACTCCCTTTTTTCTTTTTCCTTTTTTACTATTTTTCCCTTCTGTTGAGTACCATACAATTTTCAGTTTGGCCGGTTATACTGTTATGTTTCGGTAACTGAGGAGAAATGGGAAAAATAGCAAAAGCGGTAATACACCAGAGAGGCTGGAACCTATTGGATTGCAGTAACCTGAACTAACCACACAACTAGAGGTAGCCGTGGAGCGTTCCTACGTTGATCCTAGACGCCTCGTCACAGCCTGAGAGATAACTACACCTAAAGGCAGAAAGATAAAAGCTATCTGCCCCGGAGCAGATCCCCAAAGAAAATAGGAAGCCCCAAAACATGTAATGGCGGTTAGACAAGAGGAAAGCACGGACACAGACAGAAAATAGAATGAGTAAACGCTGGGGCCCAATCTGTCTAGACAGAAAAGTACAGGAAAGAATTCTGACTGCAATCCAACAAAAACCCTAACAAAAATACCAACACTTCTGATTGCCAAAAAACCTGAGATCACACGACCTCTTCCACCTAAATCAGATCTCTGGTGTAACAAAACGCTATTCAGCAAATAAAAGTAACAAAAGAGCAAAGCAAAAGTGCAGACACAAACGGAGCACAATTCAGCGCCAGACTCCCAAAAGGGGACAGGCTGCAGTCCACTGCAGGCAGCAAACCAGCATAGAAAATCAAACAGAGAAAAAAAAAACAGCAAACACTTATCTGAAGGAGAGCAGGAAACTAGCAGTGCTTCAAGCAAGACCAGAATAACAATTGATAACAGGCAAGGCTGCTGGGAAATCAGGCCACTTATATCCTACCATTCAGCGCCAGCTGAAGGCCATTCATTAATCAGTTCATTACCCTCAGCAACCACCGGAGGGAGCCCCAGCTCAGAAGCCACCTCCAGCATATTCACAACAGTAAACTGCTTTTAAAGCCGGAGCATCAGGAACAGGTTTTGGCTTACATTGCCGAAACAGCCTCCAGCTCTATCACCTCCTCTTATGAATTTTCAAAAAATGCAAGCACTGAGTCATCAGTGCAGGCTCCTGGTCAGTAACAACACCTTTCCTTGTGTGCTTCACCCCCACCAAAAGTGAAGGATGTGGCAGCTCACACTTCAGATTACTCCATGGAGATCTTTTCACATACCATGCCTGGGTTATCAAGTCAAATCCTGAATTCCCCAGTCCAACATGAATCAGAGATGGAGTGCACTGATGCACAGCCACTGATAGATGATTCTGCTGCAACATTCACCCAGAGCACTACATTTCCCTCACAGTCTACTGAGCCAGAATGTGACCCTGATGAAACTCAGGTGCCCTTTCCTGCATACTATACCACCTTACACGGTGACACAGAGGAAGGTGCAGATGAAATTGAAGAGGAGGTGATGGAGAACCCAGTTGTTGACCCGGATTGGCATCCAGTGGGGGAAAAGGGTGCTGCTGGCAATAGCTCAGAAGAGGAGGAGGATCCGCAGCAGGTATCGACATCGCAGCTGGTGTTATCTGGTAGGCCCATAGCAGTCCAAAAAGGTGTTAAAAAAAAAGAGTTGCAGGACAGCTTGGCCAGACAGTCAAATTAACACAGCGTGCAAGCCCTGAAAATTTATACCATAGTAGGAAGAGTCCTAGTGTGACACTTTTTTGACCAAAATCCTATTGATGAGGCATAGGTTATCTGTAAGAAGTGTGGAAGGACCTTTAGCCGAGGGAAAAATCTCTGAAATTTGGGCAAGTGCCGGTTCCCTGAGCAGGTGGGGGAGGGCCGACTCATGGGAGACGGCACTGGCACAGGGCCCCTCATAGCAAAAAAAAGTGTCTCTGACGGTGGGAGGGCCCACTCGCCGTCAGACACATCGGCGTACTATGAGTGGCCCTGTGCCAGTGCCGTCGCCCACGATTCGGTCCCCCCTGCTTGCTCAGGGCCCCAGCACTTGCAATACTTACCTCTCCCTGCTCCACAGCTGTGATGTCTTCCGCGTATCCTGACAGTGACATTCAGCTTAGAGAGCGTGATGACGTCACTTCTGTACGCCCTCTGCCTAAACAGTCCAAGTGCAGAGAGCTGTAACATGTCGACGCTGAGGAGTCCAGAGTAGAGCAATGCACAGCGAGGAGAGGTATTTAATTTTTTTTAATGTTTGGAACAATATATGGGGAGCATTATACACTGGAGAATTATATATGGGGCCCAGCATACACTTGAGCATTCAAAATGGGGCAGATCAGACACTGGAGCAGCATCCATGGGGCCCCTCATATATTGGATCATTCTAAATGCGGCAGATCATACACTGGAGCAGCATCCTTGGGGCCCATCATATTCTGGAGCATTCTAAAAGGGGGAAAACAGACAATGGAGCATAATTTACAGGAACCATTATACAATGGAGCATTATAAATGGGGCCCAATATATATGGAGCATTATTTTTGCCCATAAGACACTGGAGCATCATCCATGTTGCCCATCATATACTTCAGCATTCTAAATGGGGCAGATCAGACACTGGAGCAGCATGCATGGGGCCCATCATATACTGGAGCATTCTAAATGGGACAGATCAGACACTGGAGCATCATCCATGGGGCCCATCATGTACTGGAGCATTCTAAAAGGGGGAAAGCAGACACTGGAGCAGCATTTACGGGGACCATTATACACTGGATCATTATAAATGGGGCCCATTGTATATGGAGCATTATATTGGCCCATCATACACTAGAGCATCATCCATGGGGCCCAACATATACTGGAGCATTCTAAAAGGGGGAAAACAGACACTGGAGCAGCATTTACAGGGACCATTATACACTGGATCATTATAAATGGGGCCCATTATATATGGAGCCTTATATCAGCCCATCTGTCACGCTGTCTAATGATATGACTACAATGTCAGTAAACTATTTATACAGGAACCACACTCTATACAACATATAGTTTAGCAACATCAGAATGTAAGTATAAAATAGATTTACCTGACACAATATCAGCAGAACTTAGGGTTAATCTTGAGGACTAGATGTGTAGAAACGATATCAGTTGAACTCAGGGTTAATCTTGAGGACTTGATGAGCTGTAACAGGAAAGAGGAGGACCGGGGTCTAACCTGACCCTACACTGGGGTTCTAACTAATCCCTTACCTTGGAGGTACTGATAATGGTTCAGAGGTCCAAGTCTCCAGCCTAAAACCCTGTCTCCTATCAGACCCTGAACCCTGTAATCAGTCCAAAGAAGGATCCTGATTACCACCAAAGGGATATGGGCTGATCTCAGCTAAATACACAGATTAGACATATAAGACAGACAGGATAGCACTCTCTTGCATACACACTCAAACACCGAAGGAACATAAATGGTCTGGGAAATAAACTCTAAGCAAGTTAAGCTTAAAACAACTAAGGAGTTCTCAACTAGAGTCTATACAGATTCATTCCTATCTGTGGTCTGCATGAAGTGTTTCACTGGCAACTCCCAAAGCAGACAACCAGAAACTTAAAGGAAACCAATCAACAAATAATCAATTGCAGCCGGGAGAAACTGCACCCAGTCCCAGCACCGAGCACAGACAGAATTAACTCCCTAGCTGCCAAACACAAAGAAACAGCAACTCAGCTGTGAGAAGTCAAAATGTGCAACCGCGACGATCTTCGTGGCAATGCACACATGACAGTATCCCCCCTTCTACGAGGGGCCTCCGGACCCTCAGGGCCAGGCCTGCCCGGGTGAGTTCTGTGGAAGGTCCGAACCAAACGATCTGCGTTAACATCAGACGCAGGGACCCACGTCCTCTCCTCCGGACCATACCCCTTCCAATGCACCAAGTACTGAAGGGACCGGCGATTCAGGCGAGAGTCAATGATTTTTGATACTTGAAATTCCAAGTTACCATTGACCAACACAGGAGAGAGGAGGTAGAGGTGACGGTATGACTGGTGCCACATACCTTTTAAGTAATGACTTGTGGAACACATTATGAATTTTAAAAGTAGAAGGGAGTTCCAGACGAAATGCCACAGGATTAATTATGGAACTGATCCTGTACGGCCCGATGAATCTGGGACCCAGTTTCCAGGAGGGACTTTAAGTTTTATATTCCTGGTAGACAACCATACTAGATCGTTCACATTCAGATCTGGACCAGAAACTCTCCTCCTATCCGCCATACATTTGTAACGGTTCCCCATCGTACTCAAATTATTCAATAAACCTCGCCACACAGAAGCAAGTGACGACGAGAAACGCTCCTCCTCAGGAACCCCAGAAGGACCCCCCCCATTGAAAGTACAAAACTGGGGATGAAAACCATATGCCCCAAAAAACGGGGACTTACCAGTGGACTCGCTCCGCCTGTTGTTAAGAGCGAACTCTGCCAGAGGCAAGAAAGATGACCAGTCCTCCTGGTTCTCCGAGACAAAACACCGGAGATATGTCTCTAAACTCTGATTCAGACGTTCTGTCTGACCATTGGTCTGTGGATGAAAAGCCGAGGAAAACGACAATTGCATCCCCCGACGTAAACAAAATGCCCTCCAAAATTTGGACACAAACTGAGACCCCCTATCTGACACCACATCAGAAGGCAACCCATGAAGTCTCACGATCTCCCTAATGAACACCTGCGCCAGAGTTTTAGCATTAGGGAGTGCAGGAAGAGCAACGAAATGTGCCATCTTACTGAACCTGTCAACAACCACCAGTATGACAGTATTCCCTGACGACGGAGGAAGATCCGTAATGAAGTCCATAGATAAATGAGTCCATGGACGCTCCGGAAGTTTCAAGGGTAAAAGGGTCCCAGACGGACGGGTATGAGGAGTCTTAGAGCGAGCACAAACCCCACAGGACGCGACAAAAGTTATAACATCTTTATTAGCGTTAGGCCACCAAAATCGGCGAGAAAGGAGATCTAAAGTAGCCTTACTCCCTGGATGTCCTGCTAAAGCAGAATTATGATGTGCCTCAATAACCTTTTGTCTCAACTGATTCGGGACAAACAGTCTCCCTGGAGGTCCTGCAGGGGCGTCCCCCTGAGCCTCTAACACCTCCTCCTCAAGCTCAGAACATACAGCCGACACTACCACCCCCTCCTGAAGGATAGGAATCGGGTCATCCGTTTTCCCGGCCCCTGGGAAACTGCGAGACAAAGCATCAGCCTTTACATTCTTAGACCCCGGACGATAAGTGACGACAAAATTAAACCTGGTAAAAAACAACGACCATCGAGCTTGTCTGGAATTCAGACGCTTAGCGGATTCTAAATACAGCAGGTTCTTGTGATCAGTAATAACGGTGACCGGTGGACTGCCCCCTCCAAAAAGTGACGCCATTCCTCAAAAGCCAATTTAATGGCCAAAAGTTCCCTATTGCCGATATCATAATTCCTTTCGGCGGACGACAATTTCTTAGAAAAGAAAGCGCACGGATGCCATTTACCAGGGGACGGACCCTGGGACAATATAGCACCCACCCCTACGTCAGACGCGTCCACCTCCACAATGAACGGCTGAGATACATCTGGTTGGATGAGAACGGGTGCCGAAGCAAAACATCTCTTTAAAGAGGAAAAGGCTTGACAAGCTTTGTCCGACCACCTAGAAAAATCCGTCCCTTTTCTCGTCATGTCAGTGAGAGGTTTGACGACAGACGAGAAATTACAAATAAATTTCCGGTAGTAATTAGCAAACCCCAAAAAACGCTGCAGAGCCTTAAGATCCCCTGGCTGATCCCATTCAAGCACTGCTCTCACCTTTTCAGGGTCCATACGGAAACCGGATGCTGACACCAAAAAACCCAAAAACTGAAGTTCCTGTACGGCAAAAACACACTTCTCCAGTTTGGCGTATAGTTTATTGTCTCGCAAGATCTGCAACACCTGTCTCACATGCTCCTGGTGAGACACAAGATCTGGCGAGTAAATTAAAATGTCATCCAAATATACGACCACAAACACCCCCACAAGGTGACGAAAAATGTCATTAACAAAATGTTGGAATACTGCTGGTGCAGTAGTCAGACCAAAAGGCATAACCAGGTTTTCATAATGTCTCTCCGGCGTGTTAAACGCCGTTTTCCACTCATCCCCCTCTTTTATTCTAATCAGATTATACGCCCCCCTGAGATCCAATTTAGAGAACCATTTGCGCCAACAATTTGATTGAAAAGATCAGGAATAAGAGGGAGTGGATACGGATCTCGAACAGTAATCCGATTAAGTTCGCGGAAATCCAAGCAAGGGCGTAGGCCTCCATCTTTTTTCTTCACAAAGAAGAACCCCGCGGCTACAGGGGAAGATGAAGGTCTAATATGCCCTTTGGCCAGACTTTCGGAACTATAATCTTTCATAGCCTGTCTTTCAGGACCAGAAAGATTATACAACCTAGCTTTAGGTAACTTAGCATCAGGAAGTAGATTAATAGAGCAGTCATACACACGATGAGGAGGCAACTCCCGACACCCCTCCTCAGAAAAAACATCCCCAAAATCCTCCAAAAAAGGAGGCAATGTACTAGGTACGACCGCACTGATGACTGTGTTCATGCAGTTGCTTTTGCAAAACTCACCCCATTGGCTTATCTCTCTGGACTGCCAATTAATTACAGGGTTATGCTTAACCAGCCAAGGAAGTCCCAACACAATGGGAGTAGGTAAACCCTCCAACACATAACAAGATAATTGTTCCCTATGTATTGCCCCTACCCGAAGGTCAATGTTATGAACCTCATGAACAAAGCTTCCTTGGCCGAGAGGCCTGGCGTCAATGGAAAAAATAGGGATCGGTTTGACCAATACACTCAGATGCATACCTTGAGCCTGAGCAAACTGAGCGTCAACCAGATTGGCGCCGGAACCACTATCCAGAAGAACAGACAATCTCTTCACTCTAGTACCAAACACCACCTCCACTGGTACAAGGAACTGAGAAGAACCGGCGGATGAAATACATACTCCCAGGTTGTCATCCACCACACAACCTGGGATTAGCAGTTTTCCGGCGACTTTTTACTTAACAAGACACGGGATGGACATTCTCCAACAAAATGTCCCTCTTTCCCGCAGAAAAAACACCTTCTAGTCCTGCGGCGTGCCGCCAATCCCCTACTACGAAACGATGTCCCTCCCAACTGCATAGGCTCATCCGAACAGACAAGGGGAACCTCAACATAAGGGACTTTAGTAGTAGGTGGAGTAACAACAGGGAGTGGAGTTACCTCACCCCTCTCCCGAAGCCGCCTATCAGTACGGATAGCTAGGGCCATAGCAGCCTCCAGAGAAGGAGGAGACTCATACTGAGCCAAAACGTCTTTTAATTTGTCAGAAAGCCCATGACAAAACTGGCTCCTAAGAGCTGGGTCATTCCACTGAGTATCCGTGGCCCATCTACGAAACTCAGAAGCAAATTCCTCCGCATGGACGATCTCCCTGCTGTATCTTACGTAATTTAGTCTCAGCAAGAGAGACCCGATCTGGGTCATCATATACCAATCCCAAAGCAGTAAAAAATTGATCTACAGACTGTAGAGCCGGGGATCCCGGAGGAAGGGAAAATGCCCAGGATTGAGGGTCCCCTTGAAGAAGTGAGATAACAATTCCACTCTCTGCTCATCACTCCCTGATGATCGCGGCCGAAGCCGAAAATACAATTTACATGCCTCCCGGAAGGTAAAAAATTTGTCTCGCCCACCAGTGAACCTATCTGGAAGAGCTACTTTAGGTTCAACTCTGGTTTGCTCCAGGGGAGACAAAACTTTGGACTTAATGTCCGTCAGCTCCATGGATAATCCCTGCAACTGCAGAGCCAGCTGGGCTACTGGATCCATGGTAACTAGAGATAATTTTTTAGGGCCAGTGAAAATGTCACGCTGTCTAATGATATGACTACAATGTCAGTAAACTATTTATACAGGAACCACACTCTATACAACATATAGTTTAGCAACATCAGAATGTAAGTATAAAATAGATTTACCTGACACAATATCAGCAGAACTTAGGGTTAATCTTGAGGACTAGATGTGTAGAAACGATATCAGTTGAACTCAGGGTTAATCTTGAGGACTTGATGAGCTGTAACAGGAAAGAGGAGGACCGGGGTCTAACCTGACCCTACACTGGGGTCCTAACTAATCCCTTACCTTGGAGGTACTGATAATGGTTCAGAGGTCCAAGTCTCCAGCCTAAAACCCTGTCTCCTATCAGACCCTGAACCCTGTAATCAGTCCAAAGAAGGATCCTGATTACCACCAAAGGGATATGGGCTGATCTCAGCTAAATACACAGATTAGACATATAAGACAGACAGGATAGCACTCTCTTGCATACACACTCAAACACCGAAGGAACATAAATGGTCTGGGAAATAAACTCTAAGCAAGTTAAGCTTAAAACAACTAAGGAGTTCTCAACTAGAGTCTATACAGATTCATTCCTATCTGTGGTCTGCATGAAGTGTTTCACTGGCAACTCCCAAAGCAGACAACCAGAAACTTAAAGGAAACCAATCAACAAATAATCAATTGCAGCCGGGAGAAACTGCACCCAGTCCCAGCACCGAGCACAGACAGAATTAACTCCCTAGCTGCCAAACACAAAGAAACAGCAACTCAGCTGTGAGAAGTCAAAATGTGCAACCGCGACGATCTTCGTGGCAATGCACACATGACACCATCATACACTGGAGCATCATCCATGGGGCCCAACAATTACTGGAGCATTCTAAAAGGGGGAAAACAGACACTGGAGCAGCATTTATAGGGACCATTATACACTGGATCATTATAAATGGGGCTCATTATATATGGAGCATTATTTTTGCCCATAAGACACTGGAGCATCATCCATGGGGCCCATCATAATCATATACTGGAGCATTCTAAATGGGGCAGATCAGTCACTGGAGCAGCATGCATGGGGCCCATCATATACTGGAGCATTCTAAAAGGGGGAAAACAGACACTGGAGCAGCATTTACAGGGACCATTATACACTGGATCATTATAAATGGGGCCCATTATATATGGAGCAATATTTTGGCCCATAAGACACTGGAGCATCATCCATGGGGCCCATCATATACTGGAGAATCATATGGGGTTCATTATTTATGAGGCATCATTTAGGGTATGAAGCATCATATAGGGCACGTATGGGGCCTATTCTGTATGGAGCATTATATGGAGCCCATTCTGTATGGAGCAATATATGGGGAACATCATATACTGTATGGAGCTTTATACGCGACTCATTATGCTGTATGGAGCAATATGTGGGGCTCATTCTACTCTATGGGGACCGTCCTATACTTTATGGCACATTATATGGGGACTATCATATACTGGAGCAATATGTGGAGCTCATCATATACTGTATGGAACATTATATGGGACCAATTATGTATTGAGCAATATATGGGGCTCATTATTCTGTATGACGCACTATGTGGTGGCCATAATACTGTATGGAGGAATATAGTGTCCGGTTTTTGAGCTATTGTAGATTTAACATAGTTATCAGTCATGTCATGTAAGAAGTGAAGTATTTGTTATTGTACTATACCTATATTTCTGTGCCGTATCGGAGCCTCATAAATTGTGGTATGTGTTAAAGGGGCCTACTGACACTCTTTGGCCCGGGCACATGAAAACCGGGAGCCAGCCCTACCCGTCCCCACAAGTTTAGCCAAATAACCCCCAGTTTTCAATGCGTAACTATTATTATAAAGTAAATGAAGGTTGCCAAGCTTAAGTAATAAGAATTGATGTTGTTGGCATTGAAATGGGCACTGTAGGTGTATTTACTGTCCTCCACTCCATGGCGACTTTGCTTCCCCATTGACTTGCATTGGGTTTCGTGTTTCAGTCGGACCCTCGACTTTTCCCGATAGTCGGCCGATTTACGTTCGACCCGACTTTGGAGAAAGTCGGGTTTCATGAAACCCGACTCGACCCTAAAAAAGGGAAAGTCGCTCATCTCTAATTGAGAGCATTAGGGAGAGCAGCTCGTGGGTACATGACTAAGTGTGCAAATTGCATGTGTGGGAGGGTTGAGACGGTACAATGATGACACTGCAGTCCGCTTGGTTGCTGCACTCGTCACGGGGATGCCGTTAGGAAAGTTTTTTTTCATAAGGGCACTTGGGGATTTTTATTTTTATGAGGCATTATTACTTTTGAAAGGGCACTAAGCGACATTAATTTTTTTTAAAAGAGAACCTGTCTTGCCAAATTCTCTATTCTTAAATTTTATTTGCTCTTTTACAGTAGGGTGCAGGCTTTTAAAAATGAAGTTTTATTTTGCAGGGTCTCCGAAGCTAAAAAGGCAGCAATTCATCAAGTTTTGAGCATTGTCCAAGCTCTTAATCATAGCTTCTGTCTATAATGAAAAAAGAAAACAATGTTTGAAACATGTTAGCTGCATTACCTGTCTGTTGATTTGCAAAATTGATTTTTAAAAAGTGGAAAATAAAGGTGTAAGTTAACTCCACAAATGAGTTGGGTGTGGGAGAAGTTGTTATGGTGGTCTGGGCCAGGTGGAAACATAGGAAGAGTAAACAACTCCTATCAGAAAGAATATCAACTACTACTATTCATAATTCACTGTAATCACTTACATGGTCGGCAGAAACCGTGTGTACGCCACATGATGACTGTATGGTGGTCATATAGTGATTTTATTTACCAACAGCCCACTATACCCTCTACATCTATGTGCTTGCCACAGAAAGAAGCTCAATCAGATAAATAGAACAGATAATTTTTCTGCAATACATCTGCTAAAGGTACTATAATCTAGACATAGGAAAGATGTGTATCTTCGTACCGTGTTAGCCAGTAGATAGAAAAATATTTAGACTTGAGAGTCCTCAGTGGTTGATACCTTTTAATGGCTAACTGAAAAGATGGTAACAAATTGCAAGCTTTCGAGACTACTCAGGTCTCTTCATCAGGCAAAGACTAATACAAAATCTGAAGAATCACATATTTCACATATTTATACACAACAGTGCTGGAATGAATATATCACACGGATTCATGTCTGTGTACATCAATTAAGGAATCTGCTTCTCTGACCTTCTAGGGGCATCAAAACACAATAGCAGACTCCAATCAGAGGGTAATAAAACTTTCACTCCTTATCTATGAACTGTTCCAATATTTATGTTCATCCCTCTGCCATAATGACAGTTCTGCTTCACGT
>JARQOD010002014.1:0-85772 GCA_033576555.1 Oophaga sylvatica | reverse complement strand
CTCCGCCTCCCGTGATGACTCCACCTACTACTAAAGTCCCTTATACTGAGGTTCCCCTGGTCTGTTCTGAGGAACCCATGCAGTTGGGAGGGACATCTTTTGTAGGAGGGAATTGGCGGTGCACCGCAAGACTAGAAGGTGTTTCTTTTGCGGGAGAGAGGGACATTTTGTTGGGGGGTGTCCATCCCGGGCCTCTTTGAGCAAAGGAGTTAACCTGGGAGTGTGTATTTCGTCCCCAAATCCCTCTCAGTTTCTCGTGCCTGCGGAGGTGGTGATTGGTACTAGAACTGAGAGGATTTCTGTTTTTCTTGATAGTGGGTCCGGGGCTAATCTGGTGGACGCTCGGTTTGCCCAGGTGCATGGTATGCAACTGAGTGTATTGGCCAAACCGGTCCCTATAGTCTCTATTGATTCTAGACCTCTCGGTCAAGGTAGCTTGGTACAAGCTGTTCATAACATAGATCTTCGAGTAGGGGCAAGACATAAAGAGCAATTGTCTTGTTATGTGTTGGAGGGTCTACCTACTCCTATTGTGTTGGGACTTCCTTGGTTGGCTAAACATAACCCAGTGATTGATTGGCAATCCGGAAAGATAAGCCAGTGGGGTGAATTTTGCAGGAATAACTGCATGAGCACGGTCATCGGTGCGGTTGTGCCTAGGACTTTGTCTCCTTTTCTGGAGGACTTTGGGGAGATGTTCTCAGAGGAGGGGTGTAAAGAGTTACCTCCTCATCGCGCATATGACTGCTCAATAAAGTTGCTTCCTGATGCCTTATCTCGTACTTTCCCAGGGGCCGGGAAGACGGATGATCCGGTTCCTATTCCTCAGGAGGGAGTTGTAGTGTCAGCTGTATGCTCTGAGCTTGAGGGGGAGGTATTGGGGGCTCAGGGGGACGCCCCGGTGGGACTTCCAGGGAGACTGATCGTTCCAGATCGGTTAAGACTGAAGGTTACGGGGAACCGTTACAAACGGATGGCTGATAGGGGGAGAGTTTCTGGTCTAGATCTGAAGGTGAACGATCTAGTTTGGTTGTCTACCAGGAATATAAAACTTAAAGTTTCCTCCTGGAGGTTGGTCCCAGATTCATCGGGCCTACAGGATCAGTTCCATAATTAATCCTGTGGCATTTCGTCTGGACCTCCCTCCTACGTTTAAAATTCATAATGTGTTTCACAAGTCATTACTTAAAAAGTATGTGGCACCAGTCATACCGTCACCTCTACCTCCGCCTTCAGTGGTGGTCAATGATAACGTGGAATTTCATGGGTCGAAAATCATTGACTCACGTCTCAGTCACCGATCCCTTCAGTACTTGGTTCATTGGAGGGGGTATGGTCCTGTGGAGAGGACGTGGGTCCCTGCGTCTGATGTTAACGCAGATCGATTGGTTCGGACCTTTCACACAACTCACCCGGGCAGACCTGGCCCTGAGGGTCCGGAGTCCCCTCGTAGAGGGGGGGGTACTGTCATGGGTGTATCGCCACTAGGATCGTCGCGATTACACACTCTGACTTCTCACAGCTGAGTTGCTGTTTCTTTGTGTTTGGTAATGAGGGAGTTAATTTTACCTAGCTCTTTGCTAAGACTAGGTCCAGCCTCGCCCGGCTGCTTTTGATTATGTTCTAATTAGATTCCTTCATATACCTGCCAGTCTGCTTGTTAGATGCCGGTGAAAGCCTTCATGTAGTCTAGCAGACTGGATCGGTTCTGAGAATACTTAAGCTAAGAGCTCCTTAGTTGTTTTTACTCTTATAGCTTATAGTTTATCTCTGAGACCTTAGGTGTTCCTACTGTGTGTGAGTGTTGTATGTAAGACTTTATCTACTTTATTTCTTGTCTTTCTTGTATGTCTTTCTGTTCATTAACCGTTACCTGTTCATTCCCTTTGGTGGTAATCAGGGTCCTTCTTAGGACTAGATTACAGTTGGCAGGGATTGATAGGAGACAGGGTTTACGCTGGTGGCCTGGACCTCTGTACCTTTAACAGTACCTCCAGGTAGAGGGATTAGTTAGGACCCCAGTTTAGGGTCAGCATAGACCCCGGTCACCCTCTAGCCGGAGACAGCGTATAACGGATTCCGTATTGACCCACTGGACTTTCTGTCAGGTAATTCTATGTTATCATATATCTATGCGCATGTTATATTGTATGTTGCCCTTTTGATATAGATTACTGTCATCACATATATATATATCTGCTATACTGCGTGACACTGTGCCAGCCCCTGAGTTCTCCTCCTGACACTTGCTGCCTGTGCCAGCCCGAGTTCTCCTCCTGACCCTTGCTGCCTGTGTCATCCCCTGTGGTCTCCTCCTGATCTTTGCTGCCTGTGCCAGCCCCTGCTGTTTCCTCCTGACCCTTGCGGCCTGTGTCAGCCCCTGCTGTTTCCTCCTGACCCTTGCGGCCTGTGTCAGCCCCTGCTGTTTCCTCCTGACCCTTGCTGCCTGTGTCAGCCCCTGCGGTCTCCTGAGTCCTGACCCTTGCTGCCTGTGTCAGCCCCTGTGGTCTCCTCCTGACCCTTGCTGCCTGTGTCAGCCCCTGTGGTCTAATGAGTCCTGACCCTTGCTGCCTGTGTCAGCCCCTGTGGTCTCCTCCTGACCCTTGCTGCCTGTGTCAGCCCCTGCGGTCTCCTGAGTCCTGACCCTTGCTGCATGTGTCAGCCCCTGCGGTCTTCTGAGTCCTGACCCTTGCTACCTGTGCCAGCCCCTGAGTTCTCCTCCTGACCCTTGCTGCCTGTGCCAGCACGTGCGGTCTCCTCCTGACCCTTGCTACCTGTGCCAGCCCCTGAGTTCTCCTCCTGACCCTTACTGCCTGTGCCAGTCCCTGCAGTCTCCTCCTGACCTTTGCTGCCTGTGCCAGCCCCTGCGGTCTCCTCCTGACCTTTGCTGCCTGTGCCAGCCCCTGCGGTCTCCTGAGTCCTGACCCTTGCTGCCTGTCAGCCCGAGTTCTCCTCCTGACCCTTGCTGCCTGTGTCAGCCCCTGTGGTCTCCTGAGTCCTGACCTTGCTGCATGTGTCAGCCCCTGAGTTCTCCTCCTGACCCTTGCTGCCTGTGTCAGCCCCTGCGGTCTCCTGAGTCCTGACCGTTGCTGCATGTGTCAGCCCCTGCGGTCTCCTGAGTCCTGACCCTTGCTGCCTGTGTCAGCCCCTGTGGTTTCCTCCTGACCCTTGCTGCCTGTGTCAGCCCCTGTGGTCTCCTCCTGACCCTTGCTGCCTGTGTCAGCCCCTGCGGTCTCCTGAGTCCTGACCCTTGCTGCCTGTGTCAGCCCCTGAGTTCTCCTCCTGGCCCTTGCTGCCTGTGCCATCCCCTGCGGTCTCCTCCTGACCCTTGCGGCCTGTGTCATCCCCTGCCCTGTGCTTCCTGCCACAGCCACTTTCCTACATGTCAGATCTGCCTTGTTTTCAGCAGATCTCTTCTATCCTGTGAAGGATTCCTGTTATTTCAGACTTCAGCTGCAGATTCTTCTTGTGTAGGCTCCATAGCGGTACAATGTATGATTATGTAACGCAATCTGTTCCCTTCATGTAAGGAGCTGGGGAAGGATCGGATCCCCTGAAATATGGCAGCTCGTCCTGAGCATTGTCATGTGCAGACTGCAGGTGCTAATCATCCCTCACTCGGCGGCAGATATATCGTCTATGAGTCTGGGCCTTCAGTGTTATGTTGTCGGCTGTTAATGCTTCATGGGGCGACGGCAGAACCTTTTATATGACATGGAGAGAGACGAGACAGGATGGAGAGCACTTAGCGAGATAACCCTGTGACAGGCCCGCAGGGCAAATCTACAGATGCCAACACTCGCACCTAAGGACGCTGCAGAGGAAGCAGATGCCGCCGCCGCGCACTTCTCTATTTTGGCATCTGTGACATTTCTAAAATAGAATATCTGGGCACCGGTCTGACAGCGGATCGCTCCCTCCATATAGCACCCTGATAGTACAGTCCGAGGAAGCTTCTTACCCCGAGGGGCAGATCTAGGGGGCATTACACATACTGATTCCAGCTGACCGGTAGAGCTTGCCAATCACCAGCCTATCCCTACAGCAAGGGTGTAGATGTAAAGGGTGCAGAATAAACAGGCTACCCCTGCAATAATGCCTAAAGGGGCAAACTGCCCAATACTATCGGCAGACATCAATGGTATAATGACCATGAGAGAACAGGGACCCTGGTATTTGGGGCCAACATGCTTCCAGTTGTCTCTGTCCTCAAATAATTGATATTTATGTCTAAGATCAGAATGGGGGTGAAGAGCAGGGAGTAGGCGGAGCTTTCTACAGTTTAGCCCGCCCCTGAGTAACTATAACTTCCTGACAATGCAGAATGCAGAGGAGACTCCTCAATTACAGAACTGTTTAGAGCGCATTTTTTAGTATTTGTGGGGGTCATTGGCATTTGGGGACAATGCACTATCATTCAGCAGAGATTTAGCTACAGTCACCCCTCCAGAGGTGAAGGGCTCAGAGCACATCATCCATCGCTGCACAACAACCAGGGTCATGTGGCGCATTGACCGATGCGATGGAGCAACTCCTCCACATCCATCTCTGCGTATCCCCGGTCACGAGGAGCCATCAGCCTGAGCAGCATCAGACGTGAGCGCCCGTTGTGCAGATCCATCCCAGAGTCTTAAACTTCTGCATCTTCCTTTCTTCACATCATTGTGGTAATGCTGGGAGTATTGTCTAATGTAGACCGCTAATGTACGGCTCTTCTAAACATATAGGAATAAAGTGGAAGACTCTTCATGGCCGAAACTTTTATATTAAATAAATATACCTCGCTATACAGCCAAATGCCCCGACTACTCCACCATGGAAATGGAGCCCAATGGATCCCACCAAACAAGGCTGCAGAGAGAATTGTGCTGCTGATGTCTACACTGGATACAATTGTAGCAAACAAGTCTTCATGTCATTAAAGCTGCAGAACACTTCATTATAGAATTATTTAGCCAAACAAAAGCTCCAGCCTCCAAAAAATACTTTAAAAAGTCTTGTGCAGACAAGAAATATATTTTTAAAAACAGGTCAAAATGGGTTAAAATAGTAAAAGAAGTCATTATACTTTACCTTGTGCATCCCCCAATGAGGTGCCGACACAGACATGTGACCGCTGCTTGCAATCACTGGGAGTAGTGGGTCACATGTCCGAGTCGTGACGAGTACAGAGACCAATGGTGGCCCAGGAAAGTGTTTAGGAGCACTTCTTTTTTTCGTTTTAACCCACCTTTATATACGGTGTAAAATACCATTTTGGGTTTTGCGTCTGAGTGATCCCTTATTGTAGCAGCAGATAAATCATCTCTTGCAGAATTCATCCTTTCCTCTCTGCCTCTCTCTTGCAGCAACTTCCTCAGTTTTCAGATGATAGATATTTAAAATAATTTGTAGGCAATATTTACATTAATGAAAATGTGTCTGACTCTCAGGAAACGGTTGGAGATCTGCCATTCTTTGCATTTAACTTTTTTTGAAGTGTTTTGGTTAAACACAGTTTTTTATAGCGGCTAAACAGCCTCGCCGGAATGACTGCGCAAAATGTCTGCCGATCAAACGATTGCAAAACAGGACGGTGCTGACATGACCAGATGCTACGGGAGCATGCAATGCAACAAAGGATGGAAGCAAAAGCAACAATGGATGTAACCCCACAGGGACAGAGAGAACTTCATCCTTCAGCCGCAACATTTTTATTTTTACATTTACATAATGTTTTTAGAGGACAAATTATGGAGTTTTTACTTTATTTAAAAGTTATGTTGTCTCAATCCAGATAAATCTCTGCAAAGTTCTGTCCACTAGATGTTCCTCTCTAGCAGCAGACCCCGAGTCAGATTGTTGGAAGACATGGTGGTGGTGAGGGTGTTGTTATTAGTTGATGTAAGTCTTTACCGCTCTACAAGAAATAAGAGGACAGGTAGTGGTGGATGGTCGTTGTCACTCCACAGGCAGTAAACGATGAGTCGTCGTCTCTCTACAGGAGGTGAATGACAAGTGATGTCCCTGTACAGGAAGTAAATGACGAGTCGTTGTCTCTACAGGAAGTAAATGACGAGTCGTTGTCTCTACAGGATGTAAATGACGAGTCGTTGTCTCTCTACAGGATGTAAATGACGAGTCGTTGTCTCTCTACAGGAAGTAAATGACGAGTCGTTGTCTCTCTACAGGAAGTAAATGACGAGTCGTTGTCTCTCTACAGGAAGTAAATGATGAGTGGATGTCTCTCTACAGGAAGTAAATGATGAGTCGTTGTCTCTACAGGAAGTAAATAACGAGTCGTTGTCTCTCTACAGGAAGTAAATGACGAGTCGTTGTCTCTCTACAGGAAGTAAATGATGAGTGGTTGTCTCTCTACAGGAAGTAAATGATGAGTGGTTGTCTCTCTACAGGAAGTAAATGATGAGTCGTTGTCTCTACAGGAAGTAAATGATGAGTCGTTGTCTCTCTACAGGAAGTAAATGACGAGTCGTTGTCTCTCTACAGGAGGTGAATGACAAGTCGATGTCTCTGTACAGGAAGTAAATGACGAGTCGTCTCTCTACAGGAAGTAAATCACGAGTCGTCTCTACAGGACTAAACGAAGAGTTCTTGTCTCTCCACAGGAAGTAAATGATGAGTGGTTGTCTCTCTACAGGAAGTAAATGACGAGTGGTTGTCTCTCTACAGGAAGTAAATGACGAGTTGTCTCTCTAAAGAAAGTAAATGATGAGTAGTTGTCTCTCTACAGGACTAAACGAAGAGTTGTTGTCTCTCTACAGGAAGTAAATGACGAGTCGTTGTCTCTCTACAGGAAGTAAATGACGAGTGGTTGTCTCTCTACAGGAAGTAAATGACGAGTTGTCTCTCTAAAGAAAGTAAATGATAAGTAGTTGTCTCTCTACAGGAAGTAAATGACAAGTCGTCTCTCTACAGGACTAAACAAGAGTGGTTGTCTCTTTACAGGAAGTAAATGACGAGTCGTTGTCTCTACAGGAAGTAAATGACGAGTTGTCTTTCTAAAGAAAGTAAATGATGAGTAGTTGTCTCTCTACAGGAAGTAAATGACGAGTTGTCTCTCTAAAGAAAGTAAATGATGAGTTATTGACTCTCTACAGGAAGTAAATGATGCGTTGTTTGTCAACAGGAAGTAAATGACGAGAGATGTCGCTACAGGAATAAATGACGAGTGGTTGTCTCTTTACAGGAAGTAAATGACGAGTTGTCTCTACAGGAAGTAAATGATGAGTTATTGACTCTCTACAGGAAGTAAACGACTAGTCATCTCTACAGGAAGTAAATGACGAGAGATGTCTCTACAGGAAATACATGATGAGCCATTGTCTCTACATGATGTAAACGAGTCGTTGTCTGTCTATAGTAAGTAAATGATGATTAATCTCTCTGTAGGAAGTAAACGACTAGTTGTTTCTCTACAGGAAGTAAACGACAAGTTGTGTTCTCTCTACAGAAAATAAATGATGAGTGGTTGTCTCTCTACAGAAAGGAAATAATGAGTTGTCTCTCTATGGGAAGTAAACGACGAGTTATTGTCTCTCAACAGGAAGTAAATGATGAGTCATCTCTCTACAAAAAGTAAATTATGAGTCCTCTATAAGGGCAATAAATGATGAGTGGTTTTCGCTCTATGGCAGTAAACAATGAGTCATCTCTTTATAGGAAGCAAACGATTCATTGTCTCTCTACAGGAGGTACTGTAAATGATGAGTCGGTGTCTCTCTACAGGAAGTAAACTACGAGTCTCTCTACAGGAAGTAAACTACGAGCCTCTACAGGAAGTAAGCCATGAGTGGTTGTCTGTCTACAGAAAGTAAATGATGAGTTGTCTCTCTACAGGAAGTAAATGACAAGCCATTGTCTTTACAGGATGTAAATGATGAGTCGTTGTTTCTATTCAGGAAGTAAATGATGAGTGGTTTCTCTACAGGAAGTAAATGGCAAGTCGTCCCTGTACAGGAAGTAAACGACAAGTGTTTGTCTCTCTACAGGAAGTTAACGACGATTTGTTTCTCTACAGGAAGTAAATGACGAGTGTTTGTCTCTACAGGAAGTAAACGACGAGTGGATGTCTCTCTACAGGAAGTAAATGACGATTTGTTTCTCTACAGGAAGTAAATGACAAGTTGTTGACTCTGTAAAGGAAGCAGAGGGCGCATCTTTATCTCCCTACAAGAAGTAGAAGAACGTTTTTTGTACATTTACAAAAAGTAGAAGGGGGATCTTGGTGTCTCTCCAGGAAGCAGAGGCAGGAATTTGTCTACTCCATAAGATGTGGAGCGTGCTTTTTTCTCTCTCTGTGCTCTTGCTCTACTTTCTCTCATACTGCCTACAGGCATAATGGATAGCTGAGCTTACCTACTGGGGCAGTCAAGCCATGGTACAACAGCAGGAGAATGCTGTCAGTGGTGGAGAGGAAGTTCCTGCATCTATACTTGCAGAATGCAGATGAAAAAAACACAAAAAAAGAGTGGATGGCAAGAGATACAGACTGAGAATAGAGACAGTTCTTAGACATTTGAGACTGGCATGTGCACCAAAAACTCCTTTACTTATTGTGGCGGTGGAGGGCAGCAAGGCAATGCTTTACTACAGGTATTAGCATTAATGTTTACTTGCTATAGTGTTCTGTATCGTTATTTTAGTATAGTGACTGCATATTAGTTTTTACTATTTACCACAATTGTCAAATTAATCTTTTTGTGCTTATCATTGCGAGCTCGGCGATATCTGACATTTGTGTCGTGTAAGGATTTATTTGAATAAAACATGTGCATATTGTATTTTCTTCTGGGATTTGTTTCTTTTTTGTTGCTATTATATTTACTTCTAAAGTTTTTTGCGTTCTTTTCTTCTAGTATCAAAATAAGCATAAAGTGTCAAAATAAGTATCAATGTTTCCCGTACAATATATTTCCCCTGCCGGGGAATTGTGTTAGACGTAGTCCCAGCCGCCATCATCCGTGAAAGTGTTAATAGCGATGGCGGCTCTAGATGTTTTGTTCTCCCATCATAGGTAAAGTGCTGGGATTTCCTGGGTAATTCCTCTTTGCCTCTCATTTCCATGCCTTTCTTCTGCACCAGTCTTATATCTGCAGTTTGCTTGTGTGTGATCTCAGAAGGAGAAGATCTGAGAGGCCTCGTGGCTCGCTGATCACTGACTTGAGCTCCTGCTGGGATGAAAGGATGGCTGCGCCTTTTACATGACTTGTTCAGGCTAAACTGGAATTACATGTGTCAGTAATACAGAAAGAGACATCACCGCAAACCGGGCCTGGGTGAGTTTTGTTTGGACTACAACACCAATGATTCCGACTTATCCCTTTAATGAACGGAGAGAATAGGACAAGGACACAAAGTAAACCTTTGATCATAGGACAGTGGCATGCCGGAAAAATATACTGACACATGTAACATAATTTTAGAAAAAGTTAAGCAACTTTTTTACTATTTGAGGGAGCGAAAGTCACAAGTCACTAAGTGCAAAATTACAAATGAATTCCTGGTGATAAGAGATGGGTGAACCTGAATAGTAAAGTTCGGGGTCCGTACCGAGCACCTGCTTTTCGGGCAAGGACCCTGAACATCGACTTCTACAGGAAGTTACTGTTCGGGTTCAGCCCCCCGAACACCGGTGTTTTCTCACTGTGATGTCAATATGACAGCGCAAGAAACACCAGCGGTAAGATCATAGCACTGCGGCTCCCTCGCTGTCAGATGACAACATGAGCCTGCAGTTCTGACCGACTACCCCCATCAGCCTACCCCTGCTGCCGCTAATAACAGCGAGATCAGATGCGGCTGATGGGAGTATTCATCAGACGGCTCCTGCGCTATAAATAAATAAAAAAATGATATTTTCTATAACCAGCCAGGCAAAACTGACAGTTTCGGGCTGCAACCCTCAGCTGTCAGCTTCAGCAAGGTTGGTTATCAAGAATAGAGGGGTCCCCATGCTGTATTTTTAATTATTTAAATAAAACATTTAAAAAAACGTTGTGGGGTCCCCCATTTGTGACTACCAGCCTTGTTAAAGCAGACAGCTGGGGGGCTGGTATTCTCAGGCTGGTAAGGGGCCATGGATATTGGCTCCCCCTAGCCTAAAAATAGCAGCTTGCAGCCACCTCAGAAAAGGCGCATCTATTGGATGGCTTTATTCTGGCTGTGTGTTTATTTACCATATAAGTATAGGATTAGTAATGGATAGGTGTCTTATAGACGCCTCTCCATTAGTAATCCGTGGGCTTGATATCACCAGACAATATAAAGATGACATCAACCTCACAAATATGAACCCCACTTGCCACCGCTACAGGGCAAGTGAGAAGAGCTGAGCAAAGCGCCTGAAGTGCCTTTTCTGGGCAGCTGCGGGCTGCTATTTTTAGCCTTGGGAGGCCAATATCCATGGCCCTTTACGAGCCTGAGAATACCAGCCCCCAGCTGTCTGCTTTAGTAAGGCTGGTTGCCAAAATGGAGGGCACCCCACGCCGTTTTTTAAAATTATTTATTTAAATAATTAAAAACAGTGTGGGGACCACTCTATTCTTGATAACTAGCCATGCTAACGTGACAGCTGAGGATTGCAGCCCCCAGCTGTCAGTTTTGCCTGGCTGGATATCAAAAATATAGAGGAACCCACGCTGGTTTTTATTTATTTATTTATAGCGCAGGCGGCGGCTAATGAATACTCCCATCAGCCGCCGCCTGATCTCGCTGTTATTAGTGGCAGCAGGCATCGGCTGATGGGACTTCTGTTCTAAGCCTCTTACCCCCAATCTCAGCTGTGGGCTGAAGCTGTCATGTGATAGCGAGGGCGCCGCAGCGCTCTGACAGGCGGTGATGGTGTTACCATCGATCAGAGGCAGTGTTTTTCGTGCTGTCATGCACATGACAGCAAAGCAAACACTGGATGCTCGTGCCCCCAATCATGTGAATGGGGTCTGCGTTCTGGTTCTGGTTCTGTTCTAGTACTGAACCAAACTTTTTTTAACTGTTCGGCTGAACTCGCCAGACCCGAACATTAAGGGGTCCGCCCATCACTAGTGGTGGTTTCTATTACCTGTAGCAGTGAGTGTGAGGTCTTTAGTGGTGATTCATGAGTAAACTAGAGCAAGAGTGTGAATGTCCCTCATTGCCACTGATATTGACCCCATTACTGCAACACAAGAGTAAGTCCTGAGCCCCTGAGAGTCCAGAATAGATAACGGGGGTTACTTGTGTCTCTTTAAGAGGCTCCTTGAAGCCCAAACCTGTACTGTAAACCTACACCCTAACCAAAACGCTAGCCTATACTAACCCTTTACATTGCCTATACTCTTAACCCTGAACCTAGTCTTCTACTCTAACCCTTACCCTAACCCTAAATTCTACCCCTTAACTCCAGCCCTGTACCCTAACCCTATACTCTGTTACCGTCACCCTATACACTAACTCTAACCATAAATATCCTCCATTCTTTACACTGCAGCAATGACTGATCAGATTGACGGGTGTGTATTGTTATGATCTGCTACAAGCACTAAGGAAAGGTGGGAATTCTGTCCCTACAATAGACTGAGCTGGATCCCTACGATGTAACGGGGAACCTGATCCTGCGACCAGACCCGCTAAAGTCCTCAGCTAGTCTGAACGAAGACCTATAGTTGCGAGGGAGGAATCCCTACAAGATCTAGGGACTGGGAGAAAAGATGGACACCTCCTAACAGAAAGTGTAGCAGGGAATATAAAACAGAAAACAAATACTAAGAGATCCTAAGATCAAGCAAAACTGACAGAGTAAAAGGCACCTAAGCACCCGGCTAGCTTAAGAGTAGATAATACAATGAAGTCCAGCAAAGCCAGAAGGGCAGAGCCAGACTAAATAGGGAAAAAAGGTCATGTGACCAGCAAACTGAAACAAAATCTAACAAGAGGGTTCTAACATGTATCTGCAGAAGTTCAGAGAAACGTTGTTTCAAGAAGAGAATGATAATCAAATGTATAAAAAGTAGTGAGAAATGGTGATAATCGGGTCCGTGCTGCCCACAGACTGCAGGAATGACCCAAGAAGCCTGGACAGAGGCGTGGATCAGGATCTCTGGATTCCCGCAGTCAGGAGATCCGGAGGATCAGCACATTCCTCATTTTGTGTTTAGACAATGAGAAGAGAAGTAATAATAACGAGGCCTCGTCCTGGGGATTGTATATAGAACGCTGGATAAACACATATGTTCTGCGTCCCCCCTGAGGTCCCGGCGGGACGCCCCTCATCCCATGTACATAGCAGGGCCGCACCGCGTCACGTATGGGGGCGCCTGCTCCGCCATCGATACATAAAGCCTATTTATCCTACAATTTATCCTACAATGAGACGTTCTGCAACTTCCTAAAAGAATTCCCGTTCTCATGTTTTACCTGGATCTCTGCCTTCAGCCAATGGGAACGTTCTTCTGTACGTCCAGACTAAAACCCAAACAGATGCCTGTCCCTAACCCTACTTCTCACAGCTGAAGGTTTGGTACACTGGCGTCCCAGTTAAATAGTAACACAAGATTCCTCGTAGATTGGACTCCATTTGTTTCTTCTTTGTAGCTGAGGTTGTAGGAAGCTTCTGTGTTCTAATTTTGTATCACCTTCAAAACTCTGATTGCTGTGAGTGAATGGAAACATTGAACTTTACATCCAAAGCTTGAAAACAGTCCAATCATAATTGTGCCTACACTGGAGAGGGTTCGTTACAATGTAAACAATCCTCTGTGAGCAAAGAATGGCGGCAGAAAGAAGCTGTCCTCTGTGCTGAAGGTTTGCTTCATTGTATCAGTGCAAGAACGATTAATGAAGCGTCAGTGCAGGAGACCGAAAATACTGTCCTAAATGTGGACGTCTTAATATCAGACGGGGAAGGAAATATCTGCCGGTCACAGACACCGGTGTAATAAACAGCAATGTTCTAGATAGTTTAGGAAAGATGTGTATCTTCGTACCGTGTTAGCCAGTAGATAGAAAATATTTAGACTTGAGAGTCCTCAGTGGTTGATACCTTTTAATGGCTAACTGAAAAGATGGTAACAAATTGCAAGCTTTCGAGACTACTCAGTCTCTTCATCAGGCATAGACTAATGAAACATCTGAAGAATCACATATTTATACACAAAATCACAGAAAAATGCAGTAGTAGACAAGTGACATGTCTGCTTCATGTCACTTGTCCTACCTACTGGGGATTTTTCTGTACTATTCTTGTGTATAAATATGAGAATTCTTCAAGTTGTTTTATAGTCAAGCCTATGAAGGACCTGAGTAGTCTCGAAAGCTTGCAATTTGTTACCCTCTTTTCAGTACGGCATAAAAGTATTCAACCACTGAGGACACCAGTCTAAATAATTTTCTAGATAGTTTAGACATTTCTCACTTCTGACTTATTGAACACTGATACTTTTCCTCAAACTGTTCCCACAAAGCTACAATTGTCCACAATGTCTTGTGCTGAAGATTATGATTTCCCATCACTGGAGCTGAGGGTCCGAGGCCGCCCCCTGATAACAGCACATCCCATCTGTACAGGGGGCACAATGCAGTCCGGGGGTAACATCCTCCGGAGTCACCAAACCCAGACTCCTCCATCAGACGCAGAAAGGTGCGATCCGTCACTGCACAGAACCCGTCTCCTCCAGAGTCCAGTGGTGGCGGCCTTACACCACTCCATCCGACGCTCCGCATTGTGCTTGGTGATGTACGGCTGCATGCAGCTGCTCGGCAATGGGACTAGTGAAAAACCAGAATTCAGTGGTAGGACGTGCACATCTGTGCCCGCAGCCATGCAGTGCACACCCACAGCTCCAGTGTGAGGCACGTTGTGCGCAGATTCTGCAGTCTAGTCATATATTCTGCACAGATGTGCACTGAACGCGGAGCACAATTCACAGATCTGCCCAATGTTACGCTGCTTTGTGCTCATCAGTATATTGATATTATCACACACCCGCATTATAAGAGCAGTAAATGCAGCCACAGGGGGACACGGCGCGTCTTACCCTACAGGAACCCACAGCAATAATTCACCAAAACAAGGAGAACGATGGCACAACACTACTAATTCCTGCTGACATCTCCATACCGGCTGTAGAGATGGCTCCTCCATGCACCAGGGTGTGATGTGGGGGCACCCTGAGGTGTCTATGTGTTACTACGACAGCTGGAGGTCTAAAGCCCCTCGCACATCAGATGACTGGTGGCCAAATGACCGTCAGATATTTCCCGACTCCCCCATACACAGGAACGCTTGTGTTCTCTGAGAGCCGCTGCTGGAGATAAGAGTTTACCTCCATGGAGAAAATAAACCAGAGACTGATGAAACGCAGAACGCCGGATCCTTCTCCACTCCGACCTCCTCTGTCCGGCAGAGACTGATGAAACGCAGGACTCCAGATCCTTCTCCACTCCGACCTCCTCTGTCCGGCAGAGACTGATGAAACACAGGACGCCGGATCCTTCTCCACTCCGACCTCCTCTGTCCGGCAGAGACTGATGAAACGCAGGACTCCGGATCCTTCTCCACTCCGACCTCCTCTGTCCGGCAGAGACTGATGAAACGCAGGACTCCGATCCTTCTCCACTCCGACCTCCTCTGTCCGGCAGAGACTGATGAAACGCAGAACGCCGGATCCTTCTCCACTCCGACCTCCTCTGTCCGGCAGAGACTGATGAAACGCAGAACGCCGGATCCTTCTCCACTCCGACCTCCTCTGTCCGGCAGAGACTGATGAAACGCAGGACTCCAGATCCTTCTCCACTCCGACCTCCTCTGTCCGGCAGAGACTGATGAAATGCAGGACTCCGAATCCTTCTCCACTCCGACCTCCTCTGTCCGGCAGAGACTGATGAAACCAGGACTCCAGATCTTCTCCACTCCGACCTCCTCTGTCCGGCAGAGACTGATGAAACGCAGGACGCCGGATCCTTCTCCACTCCGACCTCCTCTGTCCGGCAGAGACTGATGAAACGCAGGACGCCGAATCCTTCTCCACTCCGACCTCCTCTGTCCGGCAGAGACTGATGAAACGCAGGACTCCAGATCCTTCTCCACTCCGACCTCCTCTGTCCGGCAGAGACTGATGAAACGCAGGACGCCGAATCCTTCTCCACTCCGACCTCCTCTGTCCGGCAGAGACTGATGAAACACAGGACGCCGGATCCTTCTCCACTCCGACCTCCTCTGTCCGGCAGAGACTGATGAAACGCAGGACTCCGGATCCTTCTCCACTCCGACCTCCTCTGTCCGGCAGAGACTGATGAAACCAGGACGCCGATCCTTCTCCACTCCGACCTCCTCTGTCCGGCAGAGACTGATGAAACGCAGGACTCCGGATCCTTCTCCACTCCGACCTCCTCTGTCCGGCAGAGACTGATGAAACGCAGGACGCCGGATCCTTCTCCACTCCGACCTCCTCTGTCCGGCAGAGACTGATGAAACGCAGAACGCCGATCCTTCTCCACTCCGACCTCCTCTGTCCGGCAGAGACTGATGAAACGCAGGACTCCGGATCCTTCTCCACTCCGACCTCCTCTGTCCGGCAGAGACTGATGAAACGCAGGACGCCGATCCTTCTCCACTCCGACCTCCTCTGTCCGGCAGAGACTGATGAAACCAGAACGCCGATCCTTCTCCACTCCGACCTCCTCTGTCCGGCAGAGACTGATGAAACGCAGGACTCCGGATCCTTCTCCACTCCGACCTCCTCTGTCCGGCAGAGACTGATGAAACGCAGGACGCCGATCCTTCTCCACTCCGACCTCCTCTGTCCGGCAGAGACTGATAAAACGCAGAACGCCGGATCCTTCTACACTCCGACCTCCTCTGTCCGGCAGAGACTGATGAAACGCAGGACTCCGGATCCTTCTCCACTCCGACCTCCTCTGTCCGGCAGAGACTGATGAAACGCAGAACGCCGAATCCTTCTCCACTCCGACCTCCTCTGTCCGGCAGAGAACTGATGAAACGCAGGAACTCCGGATCCTTCTCCACTCCGACCTCCTCTGTCCGGCAGAGACTGATGAAACGCAGGACTCCGGATCCTTCTCCACTCCGACCTCCTCTGTCCGGCAGAGACTGATAAAACGCAGGACGCCGGATCCTTCTACACTCCGACCTCCTCTGTCCGGCAGAGACTGATGAAACGCAGGACTCCGGATCCTTCTCCACTCCGACCTCCTCTGTCCGGCAGAGACTGATGAAACGCAGGACGCCGAATCCTTCTCCACTCCGACCTCCTCTGTCCGGCAGAGACTGATGAAACGCAGAACGCCGGATCCTTCTCCACTCCGACCTCCTCTGTCCGGCAGAGACTGATGAAACGCGACGCCGAATCCTTCTCCACTCCGACCTCCTCTGTCCGGCAGAGACTGATGAAACACAGGACGCCGGATCCTTCTCCACTCCGACCTCCTCTGTCCGGCAGAGACTGATGAAACGCAGGACTCCGATCCTTCTCCACTCCGACCTCCTCTGTCCGGCAGAGACTGGAGGACGCCAGGCCTTTAGCTGGAATCAGATGCCATATGTGGAAAAACGGCTAACGTTCCGGTCCACATTCGACTCCGCCTTACACTTGCCTGCATGACTGTTAAAATGGACGAGGATCGCGCTGTGGCCATTAGACCCAATGCGGAGAATGTGAAAGAGCCCTTATCCCTGCCACTTCCACACATTCAGAGACTGATATATCGGGGCGTTTTCAGGTTTGCGATGCAGAGGTCCATTGAGACCCCAACAGAGACCTCCCACTACTACTCAGCTCGGCGAGATGTACTCATATGAGAAATCTTTCCAGCAATCAATGACTGCAGAGTTGTATCCTAACAGGAATTATCATAACAACAATTACTGATCAGAAACAATATGAAGAAAAACAACAGATAAGAGTCAGAGACCCAATCTATGTCATCGCATCCGACGCACAGCGTGGCCAAGCAAGCAAAATCGCAGACTGGGCGGATAATTGGCACCACATCGGTTTGTAGGCTTCCCTCCATATTATTTTGTTTTCGGCAACTGTGCGGACTGTTTGGAGTCATTCTACTGGAACGCGTGACCGGCGACACCATGAACCAGGGACCACATTTTGGTGCACTTTTAGGACTGTGTAATTACATTTGCACAGAATCACAGATTTGATAAATCTGACCCCCATGTGGCAAAAAAACCCTCCGATGATGGGAAAAATCAGGAAAAATCCCGGTCTCAGAATGATGTTACAAAACAAACGATTTATTTCAAGTGATTTATATTCTACAAAATTATAAAAATGAAATGCCCGGCTGAGTCCCAATCTGAGCTCTGTAGGACAGAAGCCGGAGCCGCGGAAAGTGACCCATCTGTGGGAGAGAAACAGAATCGTTATCATTTCCACATAAAATATTCAGTCTGAAAACAAATCTTTCTTTCTGTACAATTGCAGAATATTTGTGAATGTAATGACGTTCTCCATCTGTTTCTGCGCTGACCCATTACAAATTTGTACAAGGGAGAAGAAGAAACAGAACGATCTGCCGTGGTGTTACTTTACATTTCAGATTGTAATAACAGATATTTAATCACGCCGCCTTCAGGAGCCCTCCCCGAAATCAAGCAGCATCAGCAGTTTTAAAAGAGCTTATGAGCTTATCTGCAGATATTACTGGCATGCCGGAGCCGAGCTGCAAGACAATTATTCATCTACCAGACCAGACATTATAATCACAAAAGGCAAAAACACCCGATACAATGTATCGATGGCAGCGAGGCGTGCACCGAAATCAGAGGACCCCATAGCATCAGCCAGAACCCCGGGTATGTGACCAGAGCCTGAACCTCTGTCCTAAAGCCATTGGCTACAGGCCGTACAGCTGCGATTACAATCATCCCTCTCCCCATCGGCAATTCAATTGATCAGTAAAGTTGTGAAACTTTCTGCTGTTTGCAAAAATCCAATGATACAAGAAGAAACTAAATGTCTGATCAACTAATACAAGAAGTGGTTTCTTCAAATCCACCACAAAATGTCACTTTTCCTGACTCCTGCAGTCTCCGGATTGTTCATCCCTTCATGACCAGCGTCTTTGGTACTTAGCATAGCCAGACATCGTCTTCTCGCAGCGATCCCATAGGCAGTGGCCTCCAGCTCACTAATATTAATGGCTTTGCTGTTGCCACCTGCTTCACATCCCTGAAAATTTTGTATGGACTTCGAGTCAGGAAACTATGCCGGCCACCCAAGAATCTTCCAGAACTTCTTCTGAAACTAAATCTTAATGGACTGTGAGGTGCTGGTGACTCGCTCCACAATTGTGGATACCAGGGCTATGGGGTACTCGGAGCCGAGCCCATTGATTTCTATGGGAGTTGTCACTGGCAGCGGGACTCGGTCCGTGGCCCTGGCGGTCATGCAATGGGGGAATATTTACAGGGGATTATTAGGATAGTTCGTGACGCCACCTGTGGTTTCTGGTAATTGTACCAGCGCTGCTTAAGGGTCTTCACAGGGGATGTTATGGGGCAGCTTGGTAGTAAGTCTCCCACAGGTGAGACGAGTCCCTGGTAGTCTATGGGTGATGATGCAGGTGTAGATAAGAATTCAGCCAAACACAATGCAGCTTCTTTTCATACCTTTTACTGATGGTGGTTCAAGCAGATCCCGGGGAGCTGGTCGGGGTGGAGAATGCACATTCGGGTAACAGCTGAGCAGGTTAGAGGCCTCCTTTACTTCCATGTACATGTGAGTCCAACTTGCCTGAAGCGAAGTTAACTCTGAATCTCCAGCTTTCTCAATAGCTGTACTGCCCGGCCAATATTGTGGTGGAGCCTTCTAAGTGATGAAACTAAGTCCTTACTTTTGTCTGCGCTTGACTCAAAGTCCCTGTTCTCCCTGACTCCGGTTACGTATTGACACTTAGGGCTGCTCTCTGCGACCTGTAGTCCAGATGCCTCTGGTTTTCTTGTTACTATGCTTGAAACAATAGCAACGCTTCGGACCCCGGTGTCCGGCAATTTAGTGCAGGTAATCCAATACCTAAAGCACTTCTCTAACTTTTCCACTGTGCCCTTCGCCCTGCTTCCCGCTTTTAACATAAGCACTTGTGGCAGTTGTGGAAAATGTCAGCTTCCTCCAGAGTTCGCTGCACAGCTCTCAGTTTCCTCCAAAGTCCCAACTGGACCGAGACTGAATGGCTGCTCTGTCCTTAGACAGAAGCTAACATACTGAAGTACCACTGAACACTACTCCCTCAAGATCTAACTGACTAACTAACTCCAGACAGGAAACTATCTGGGGATGACTCACTCCTGAGCCACCCGTAGCTTAACTAACTGACTGCCACGTGTCACTCCTCCCTTATATCTCAGATGGGCGTGTCTGAAAGTGTGAGTGACAGTGAATGAATATCAAGCGTTTCTGTTACCTTCCTGTGCACTCTCCTGGACTTTATGTGTGCCTGCGTAGCTGGGCTACACACTGGGATCGTCATTTCACACTGCAGATTTATAGTGGGAAAAAAAGGAAAACAGCCTCATATTATCCCAAACCATGCTTCACTGTAGACATCTCCGAGGACCCACCATGCTTTATTGTAGACATCTCTGAGCCCAGCACCATGCTTCTCTGTAGACATCACCGAGCCCCGTGTTTCACTGTAGACATCACTGAGCCCCCGCCATGCTTCACTGTGGACATCACAGAGTATCTGCTGTACTTTACTGCAGTCACCACCAAGCCCCTGCCTTGCTTCACTATAGACATTACCAAGCCCCCACCATGCTTCACTGTAGACATCTCAAAGCACCCACCGTGCTTCATTGTAGAAATCACCGAGCCATGGCCTTGCTTTACTATAAGCATCACTGAGCCTCACTGAGCGCCCGTCATGTTTCACTGTGGACATCCCTGAGCCCCCATCATGCTTCACTGTGGACATCCCTGAGCCCCCACTGTGCATCTGTAAAGTGACGAAGGACGGTAGCCGTGGACGAGGTGCTACTCCATAATGCCCTGGCACTTTACAGTAAAATCGTGTCCCAGTCCCAATGTGCTGTCAGGTGTGGGGGACATCACACTCACTTGAAGACTGCAGGCCACTTTCTCCAGACCTCCATCTTCAGGAGCCACCGCACATAACAAAGAGGACACGTAGTTCGTTTCAACAAGCAAAAGTTTACTGGACAGTTCAAGTTCATCAGATTGTAACAGACGATATTGAGCACAACACTTCTGTGTCTTCAGCATTACTATCCATTCCTCCTGGACTATCCCTATATTCACTGTCCCTGTCAGCCCCAGGAATTTCCCATCCAGTCCCGCAGTACAGCCGGGATCCACTACCTTCCCTTCACATTCACATGATTCCACGTCCATTGTCCCCTGTACGTCAGAGGATAAGGCACTTTACGTATTACCTGTACCGAGCGTTGAGCTCCGGACATTGTAGGAATGCCGTAAGGGATTCTAGTAAGGCTTCTCACTGCCCTGAACAATAGCTGCTCACCCACTGCAACTTCAGCTTAACCTTGGCTACTGTACTTCCCTATCTGATTAACTATCAGGAAGCGGTCCCTTTTTACTGGGGCTTGTCCCTCCCACTATGGGCTAGTTCCGAGCCTTAACTATGTCTGTCCCTATAGCATGTGGTTGTGCAGATCTGCTTCACAAACATTACACATTACATTTATGTACATTAAACATATCATACTTAGAATGCTTACCAGAGTCTATCTTACCCTATAGTCACTACCTTATGCCCTAAATCTTAACCTATACATGCTCCACCCTGTACATGACAAAATATCCCAAACCACATAACACTATTCACATTATAATATATAGCACAGCACGACTGGTGTCTTCAGGGGTAGGAACACAGCAGTACAGTCTACAACGCTTACATTCCTCCCCTCTTTCAACATGGTTGTCCTTGACCATTCTGGGAAGGCACCAATTCATGTGAAACACTTAAAATTTACTTTCTGTTCCTCCAAAGGTTTATCGTGTCCATTACCAGATTGGCACTGACCCTAGTATATAGAGTTCAAGTTCTTTGGGCCTGTGGGCCGACATAATAACATCTGCCCAACAGTCAATGGGCATCTACCAACTCCTCCTCCTGCACATTACTTACGGTAAGTTTTACAGTTTTTCATCAGTCAAAACCACTAAGTACCAGAGACCCTGAATTGCTCTCCTGTACAATACTTAGATTACTGAACGCCGCTTTCCGCTCAATATTAGCCAGTGCTCTCAGTTAGGACCATGAAACTTATGTCCATCTGACTCCATGCTCCTTTTAATACAACATAGTTTAGTCCCACACAACAATGGTTTATCAGTTCGTGAGCACAGTCCATTATCTTTAACACGGTTGGGACATCGGGTCGTCCTCTCCCCCTTTTATGAACAGCAGTCCCTTTTTATTGCACAATGCTGCCCATGTGTCAAGCTTACCGTCCCTTGGGGGCTAAGATCTTGGAAAACATGGAGCAGAGTCCAGGGGAGCTGGTACAGAGTCCATGGGGCAAAGTGCACAGTCCTTATGGAAAGAAAAGGTTTGGGGACCCTTTAGTCGTTCATCCTTCCTTAATCCAGCAGGGGGGTGTGCAAACTGGCTCAAAACAAAACTGGGGGTGGAACACAAACTCTTTTGCCATTCTGGCAGACCCCAGAGCTCCCGGTGACTGTTGGACCATTTGCTCCAGGAACGCAGAACAGTTCTTCTTTGCCTTTACTTTCTTAGTGCATTGAGTATGACTGTAGTTTTTTAGAGCTGACCTTTTAACTGTTGCCACCATTTTGAATTCTCCAGTTGCTCTCACACCCAGGTCTCCTTGGTACCGGATTGTCCCACCTAGGTGGTCAAGTAGGGACCTGAGACACAATGACTGTGGTTGGAGCACTTGCCACCTCTGATAGGCCGGATGCCTTTGTGCTTGTAGTGGAGGACACAGAGCTGGAGGTGGTCTTCCCACTAGTCTTGCCGGTGCATTCGGCTGGGCCCGGAAGTATGGGGCTCGGGGTGTGGGAGCCCTAAGGACACCTCTTGCTGTAATTGGGCGTCTGCCTGGGGGATCACCTCTTTTGGCTGCGCTGCCTGAGGATCCTCTTCTTATTGCGAGATCAATGTCACGGCCTCCGCGAACCATCCTCGAGGCCCTTACTCTTTCATGAAGTGGACACAGACCCATATGTGCAGAGCAGACCTGCTCCTCAGGGATCCAGTGTTCACATACACTCGGTGGCCATTAACGACCTCCAGGATGAACCCGTATCCCTTTTTGGGGCTGAAGTACTGGACGTGATCGCATGTCATCAAGTCACCAACCTTGCCGCCTCAGTGGTGCTCCAATTCTCAACCGCTTCTCCTGCTCCTTCTTCCCCTGGATGACCTTCGCCACACATCTGGCCTTAGCGAGGTCCAGGGCTGGTGCCTATATCACTTATATCTGTGACTGGGGGATGGGAGCTGTATCCCAGGCCAGTACCTCTTTAGGGGGCTGAGGTATTCTTCCTGACAGGCTGCCACCATAGCTTTCAGCCGTTCCACTCGGCCGCAGGGTCTTAACCACAACAACATGGCAGACTCCGTGGAGGACTATGCTGTAGAACCGTCCATCTCTCAATGTGGAATCTGTCGCGCTCCATCTTATCTTGCTCTCTCTTCTCCTCACTCAACAACAATGGTGCTGGTTTGCTCTACCATGGGTGTGCTTCTCCACGGCTCCACCTGGGGTAGAGCTCACCTGCCCGTTTCTTGGGAATCTCTCCCTTGACTTGTTACAACGGTTGTGATTCCTTTATTTTTTCGTGGCCAGCAAGGGCGGGCGCCGCTCACTTCAGGCCGACCTCCCAGACAGATCCTCTCTCAGGCCACATAGATCTTCACGCCCTTTTTACCCTTCACTGCTCATCATGGGCAGAGTATCCTCTGGTTTGAGTGCCATTGTCAGCCATCGTAGATCTAGCTGCAGCTGCCATCTTGGTTTTCACAAGGCTCTTCCCTGCATCCGTCAAGTCTTCTTGATGCTTACTACGTCAAATGTAAAGAGACTGAAGGCGGTAGCTGTGGATGATCTACTGCTCCATAATGCCCTGGAACTTTACAGGAAAATCTCATCCAAGTACAGATGTTCTACCAGGTGTGGGGTACATCACACTCACTTGTAGGCCTTCGCCTTCTCTAGGCCTCCATATTCAGGAGCCATCGCAAATAACGTAAGTTACACGCAGTATCGAGCACAACAACTCTTAGTTTTTCCTTAATTAATACAGTGTGTCTTCAACATTAGTCTCCTTTCCTCCTGGACTATCCCTATATTTATTGTTCCTGTCAGCCCCATGAAGTTCCCGTCCAGTCCCACAGTGCACCCGGGATCCATTATCTTCCCTTCACATGGTTCGACATCCATCGTCCCCTGTACACCAGAGGATAAGGCTCTCCGTATTACCTGTACCAAGTTTTGCACTCTGGATGTTGCAGGAATGTCTGCAACGGATTCCAGTAAGGCTCGCCACTGCTACTTGAAATGGACCTTGGCTACTGTACTTCCCGATCGATTAACTATCAGGAAGCAGTTACCATTTTACTTAGGCTGGCTCCTCCCACTATGGGCTAATCCCAAACCTTACCTATATCTCTCCCTACAGCATGTGGTTAGGCAGATCTTCACAAACATTATACATTACATTTACTGTACATACATTTGTGTCGCCCGCAGGGCTATGGAGGGTGCTCGGACCCGAGCCCGTTGATTCCTATGGGGGATATCACGGCGACCACGGCTCTGCCCGTGGCCCTGGGCTCTCACCTTCCAAAAAGGGGAATATTTCCAGGGAAAATGTCAATAGATCGTGACGCCACCTGTGGTGTCTGGTGAGAATCACCAGCGCTGCAGCAGTCCACTGAGGCCGGTGTTATGGCAGCTAGGTGGTATCGCTCCCCACAGGTGGAGCGGGCCGTCAGGGCAGCGTAAGTGTAGGGATGCAGGATGGAGGGAATCCGGCAGGGTAGGAATAAGAAGGTGGACACACACACAAGTCACTTTGGTACCTTTACTGGAGATGGTGCAGGTACATCCCGGAGCACTGTAGGGTGAAGGGTGCACATCCAGATCCTCCCCACTGAGTAGGTATATGGCCTCCTGTTCCTTGCCTTTCTGTAATGAGTTTCTGGCCTGCCTGTAGCTGGGCCTAACTTAGTCTCTGTCCCGCACCGGCTGACCTTGTGGTAGGACCTTCTCCTGGAGTACACTTTCCTTGCTTATCGTATCTCTGTACCTCCTGGCCCTGTTACGTATCAGCTCTGTGGGACTCATGGAACCTGTAGTCCTCACAAAATTAAAACGTGTGAAAAACAAGGCCCACCTGGCCTGTCTAGGATTGAGTCGCTTGGCAGATTCCAGATAGACCAGATTCTTATGGTCCGTAAGGACCACCACCTGATGTTTGGCTCCCTCCAGCCAATGTCTCCACTCTTCAAAAGCCCACTTCATGGCCAATAACTCCCGATTACCCACATCATAATTACGTTCAGTAGGAGAAAATTTTCGAGAGAAAAAGGCACAAGGGTTACTTTTAGAGGTCTCTGGATCTTTTTGGGACAAAACGGCACCTGCCCCAATTTCAGAGGCATCAACCTCCACCTGAAATGGCAGAGAAACATCAGGCTGCCGTAGAACAGGAGCAGAAGTGAATCTCTGCTTAAGTTCCTGAAACGCAGAGACTGCCTCAGGAGGCCAATTCACCACATCAGAACCCTTTCTGGTCAAATCAATTAATGGTTTAACAATAACCGAGAAATTACCAATAAATTTACGATAAAAATTGGCAAACCCCAAAAATCTCTGAAGAGCCTTTAATGAAGTAGGTTGGACCCAATCACAGATGGCCTGAACCTTGACCGGGTCCATTTCAATAACAGATGGGGACAAAATGAATCCCAGAAATGAGATCCTCTGTACGCCAAAAAGACACTTTGATCCCTTCACATACAGAGCATTCTCTCTCAAAATCTGGAACACAGTCCGAACATGTTTCACATGAGAGTCCCAGTCATTAGAAAAAATCAAGATATCATCCAAATAAACAATCAGAAATTTGTCCACAAAATCCCTGAAAGTGTCATTCATGAAGGACTGGAAGACGGAAGGAGCATTAGTGAGCCCAAAGGGCATCACTAGGTACTCAAAATGCCCTTCAGGGGTATTGAATGCCGTCTTCCATTCATCCCCGTGCTTAATGCGAATAAGGTTATACGCCCCCCTGAGGTCAAGCTTGGTAAACCAAGTAGCGTTTTTCACCCTGGAAAACAGGTCAGAAATCAAGGGTAACGGGTATTGATATTTCACAGTAATATTGTTCAAGAGACGATAATCAATACACGGCCTTAATGAACCATCTTTTTTGGCCACAAAGAAAAAACCGGCACCTAAGGGTGAAGAGGATGGTCTGATATGACCCTTCTTCAATGATTCCTTGATATAAGACCGCATAGCGTCATGTTCAGGTACAGACAAGTTAAAAAGGCGACCTTTAGGGAATTTACTACCCGGCACTAATTCAATAGCGCAGTCATAGCTCCTATGGGAGGCAAGGATGCAGATTTACTTTCGCTAAACACATCAGAAAAATCAAACAAAAAGTCAGGAACATCCTGAGCCTGGGGGGAGGCAGAAAAAACAGGAGTGTTGGTATTAACACATTGGCAGCCCCAACTGGTTACAGACACAGATGTCCAATCCAAAACAGGATTATGAGACTGTAACCAAGGGAAACCCAGCACGATAATGTCATGCAGATTATATAGAACCAAAAATTTGCAGCACTCCTGGTGATCAGGTTCAACCCTCATTATCACCTGAGTAGAAAACTGGGGTTTATTCTCAGCCAAAGGGGTAGAATCGATCCCCAGTAGGGGAATAGACTTCTGTAGGGGTATCAAGGGAAACCCACAACGTTTAGCAAAATCATAATCCATCAGGTTAATAGCTGCTCCAGAATCAACGAAAGCCTGAGCAGAAAATGAGGACAGAGAGCATATCAGAGTGACAGTTAATAAAAACTTAGTCTGAACACTACCCAAGACAACTGAGCGTGCAAAACGTCTTCCCCGCTTAGGGCAGACTGAAATAGCATGAGAGGCATCACCACAGTAGAAACATAACCCATTACGCTTTCGAAACTCATGACGCTGTGCCCCAGACACCACTCTATCACACTGCATGGGTTCAGAAGCTGGTTCACAAGGCAACACCATTCCACGCATACTTCTCCGCTCACGCAAACGTCTGTCAATTTGAATCGCTAATGACATAGAATCATTGAGACCAGAGGGGACAGGGAATCCCACCATAACATCCTTTACATTATCTGACAGACCCTTCTGGAAAAGGGCCGCCAAAGCGTCGTCATTCCATTTGGTCAGGACTGCCCACCTACGGAATCTCTGACAGTATAACTCAGCGTCATCAAGCCCCTGATTTAATGCCAACAAGGCTTTTTCAGCTTGATCAGTGACATTAGGCTCATCGTACAATAACCCCAAAGCCTGAAAAAACGCATCAACATCACCCAAAACAGGATCCCCAGGTATCAGGGAAAAAGCCCAATCCTGAGGATCGCCGCGCAGGAGAGAGTGATAATTTGAACCTGCTGCGCTGCGTTTCCTGAGGACTTAGATTTTAAGGCAAAAAACAATTTACAATTATTTTTGAAATTCTGAAACTTAGCTCGATCCCCTAAAAACAAATCTGGCATGGGGATCCTAGGTTCCACAACAGGCAACCTAGCAAGATATGCAGCAATACTCTGAACCTCAGTGGCAAGCTGATCCACACGGCCAGACAACTGTGCAAACTCCATTGGGAGAAAAGATCCTCCCCAGCACCCAGAGATACAGAGGAAAAAAAAAAAAAAAAAAAATGCAACAAACGGAAAAATATCTCTGACAACTCTGACAACCTTTTTTCTTTCACAATATTTTTTCCCTTCTGTGAGTACCATACAATTTTCAATTTTTAGGCCGGTGATACTGTTATGTTTCGGTAGCTGAGGAGAGCAGGTAAAAAGGCAATACACCAGAGCAGTTGGAATCTATGAGATTGCAGTACCCTGACTAACCACCACAACTAGAGGCAGCCGTGGAGCGTTCCTACGTTGGTCCTAGACGCCTCGTCACAGCCTGAGAAACTAACTACACCTAAAGATAGAAATAGGAAAGCTATCTGCCCCGGAGCAGAACCCCAAAGATAATAGAAAGCCCCCAAACATGTAATGGCGGTTAGACAAGAGGAAATACTGACACAGAAAGAAAATAGAATGAGCAAACGCTGGGGCCCAAACTAACTAAATAGAAAAGGATAGGAAGGGTACTTACTGCAATCCCAGAAAACCCTGAAAAGCACCAACTCTACTAATTTCAAAATCACCTGAGATCACACGACCTCTACCACCTAAATTAGTTCTCTGGTGTAACAAAATCAAAACAGCAGCCACTGAAAAAACTGGAAAAAGCAAAAGAACAAAACTCAGTGGCTGAACTAAACTGAGAGGGCAGAAGCCCCCGGAGGGGACCCTGAAGGCCCCCAAAGAAGTGCAGGACAAAATGCAAAAATATAGCACAAACACAAAAGAAGAAAAAGACTTATCTGATAGCAGGAGATGCAGACACGACACAGCAGGCTACAAGGGAAACTGGAATGAAGGATTCAGACCAGAACAATTGATCACCGGCAACCCTGATGGGAAAATGACTCCCTTATATAAGACCAGTCAGTAACACCTGATTCCCAGTCCTCACAATCTTCACTAGCACCGCTTGTAACCACCAGAGGGAGCCTCTGCTCAGAACTCATCTCAAACCCATTCACAACAGGCTCCCTCTGGTGGTTACAAGCGGTACTGGACTGTCCAGTGAAGATTGTGAGGATTGGGAATCAGGTGTTACTGACTGGTCTTATTTAAGGGAGTCGCCTTCCCATCAGGGTTGCCGGTGATCAATTGTTCTGGTCTCAATCCTTGATTCCTGTTCCCTTTGTAGCCTGCTGTGTCGTGTCTGCATCTCCTGCTAACAGATAAGACATTTTCTTCTTTTTGTTTTTGTGCTTGATTTTTGCATTTTGTCCTGCACTTCCGTGGGGGCCTTCGGGGTCCCCTCCGGGGGCTTTTGCCCTCTCAGTTTATTTCAGCCACTGATGTTTTGTACATTTGCTTTTTCCAGTTTTTTCAGTGGCTGCTGTTTTGATTTTGTTACACCAGAGAACTAATTTAGGTGGTAGAGGTCGTGTGATCTCAGGTGTTTTTGAAATTAGTAGAGTTGGTGCTTTTCAGGGTTTTCTGGGATTGCAGTAAGTGCCCTTCCTATCCTTTTCTATTTAGATAGTTTGGGCCCCAACGTTTGCTCATACTATTTTCTGTCTGTGTCAGTATTTCTTCTTGTCTAACCGCCATTACATGTTTGGGGGCTTTCTATTTTCTTTGGGGATCTGCTCCGGGGCAGATGCTTTCCTCTTTCTATCTTTAGGTGTAGTTAGTTTCTCAGGCTGTGATGAGGCGTCTAGGACCAACGTAGGAACGCTCCACGGCTGCCTCTAGTTGTGGTGGTTAGTCAGGGTACTGCAATCTCATAGATTCCAACTTCTCTGGTGTATTGCCTTTTTTAACCTGCACTCCTCAGCTACCAAATCATAACAGTATCACCGGCCCAAAACTGAAAATTATATGGTACTCACAGAAGGGAAAAATATTGTGAAAGAAAAAAAAAAAAAAAAAGGTTGTCAGAGTTGTCAGAGATATTTTTCTGTTTGTTGCATTTTTTTTTTTTTCCCTCTGTATCTCTGGGTGCTGGGGAGGATTTTTTCTCTCAATGGAGTTTGCACAGTTGTCTGGCCGTGTGGATCAGCTTGCCACTGAGGTTCAGAGTATTGCTACCTATCTTGCTGGGTTGCCTGTTGTGGAACCTAGGATTCCCATGCCAGATTTGTTTTTGGGGATCGAGCCAAGTTTCTGAATTTCAAAAATAATTGTAAATTGTTTTTTGCCTTAAAATCTAAGTCCTCAGGGAACGCAGCGCAGCAGGTTCAAATTGTCATCTCTCTCCTGCGCGGCGATCCTCAGGATTGGGCTTTTTCCCTGACACCTGGGGATCCTGTTTTGAGTGATGTTGATTCATTTTTTCAGGCCTTGGGGTTATTGTACGATGAGCCTATTGTCACTGATCAAGCTGAAAAAGCCTTGTTGGCATTAAATCAGGGGCTTGATGACGCTGAGTTATACTGTCAGAAATTCCGAAAGTGGGCAGTCCTGACCAAATGGAATGATGACGCTTTGGCGGCCATTTTTCGGAAGGGTCTGTCAGATAATGTAAAGGATGTTATGGTGGGATTCCCTGTCCCCTCTGGTCTCAATGATTCTATGTCATTAGCGATTCAAATTGACAGACGTTTGCGTGAGCGGAGAAGTATGCGTGGAATAGTGTTGCCTTGTGAACCTGCTTCTGAACCCATGCAATGTGATAGAGTGGTTTCTGGGGCACAGCGTCATGAGTTTCGAAAGCGCAATGGGTTATGTTTCTACTGTGGTGATGCCTCTCATGCTATTTCAGTCTGCCCTAAGCGGGGAAGACGTTTTGCACGCTCAGTTGTCTTGGGTAGTGTTCAGACTAAGTTTTTATTAACTGTTACTCTGATATGCTCTCTGTCCTCATTTTCTGCTCAGGCTTTCGTTGATTCGGGAGCAGCTATTAACCTGATGGATTTTGATTTTGCTAAACGTTGCGGGTTTCCCTTGATACCCCTACAGAAGTCTATTCCCCTACTGGGGATCGATTCTACCCCTTTGGCTGAGAATAAACCTCAGTTCTCTACTCAGGTGATAATGAGGGTTGAACCTGATCATCAGGAGAGCTGCAAATTTTTGGTTCTGTATAATCTGCATGACATTATCGTGCTGGGTTTCCCTTGGTTACAGTCTCATAATCCTGTTTTGGATTGGAAATCTGTGTCTGTAACCAGTTGGGGCTGCCAATGTGTTAATACCAACACTCCTGTTTTTTCTGCCTCCCCCCAGGCTCAGGATGTTCCTGACTTTTTGATTGATTTTTCTGATGTCTTTAGCGAAAGTAAATCTGCATCCTTGCCTCCCCATAGGAGCTATGACTGCGCTATTGAATTAGTGCCTGGTAGTAAATTTCTGATTGTTTATTTGGATGATATCTTGATTTTTTCTAATGACTGGGACTCTCATGTGAAACATGTTCGAACTGTATTCCAGATTTTGAGAGAGAATGCTCTGTATGTGAAGGGATCAAAGTGTCTTTTTGGCGTACAGAGGATCTCATTTTTGGGATTCATTTTGTCCCCATCTGTTAATGAAATGGACCCGGTCAAGGTTCAGGCCATCTGTGATTGGGTCCAACCTACTTCATTAAAGGCTCTTCAAAGATTTTTGGGTTTTGCCAATTTTTATCGTAAATTTATTGGTAATTTCTCGGTTATTGTTAAACCATTAACTGATTTGACCAAAAAGGGTTCTGATGTGGTGAATTGGCCTCCTGAGGCAGTCTCTGCATTTCAGGAACTTAAGCAGAGATTCACTTCTGCTCCTGTTCTACGGCAGCCTGATGTTTCTCTGCCATTTCAGGTGGAGGTTGATGCCTCTGAAATTGGGGCAGGTGCCGTTTTGTCCCAAAGAGATCCAGAGACCTCTAAAAGTAACCCTTGTGCCTTTTTCTCTCGAAAATTTTCTCCTACTGAACGTAATTATGACTTGGGTAATCGGGAGTTATTGGCCATGAAGTGGGCTTTTGAAGAGTGGAGACATTGGCTGGAGGGAGCCAAACATCAGGTGGTGGTCCTTACGGACCATAAGAATCTGGTTTATCTGGAATCTGCCAAGCCTCTTAATCCTAGACAGGCCAGGTGGGCCTTGTTTTTCACACGTTTTAATTTTGTGGTTTCCTTTCTTCCTGGCACTAAGAATTTTAAGGCGGATGCCCTCTCGAGGAGTTTCCTTGCGGACTCTCCTGAGGTATCTGATCCTTCTGTTATTTTGAAATAAGGTGTAGTTCTTTCCGCCATCTCGCCCAATTTGAGACTGGCTCTGGAGGGGTGTCAGGAGGATAGGCTCGAGCGCTGCCCTGTTGGGAAATTGTTTGTCCCGGACCAGTGGAAAAAGAGTTTGATGTCTGAGATTCATTGTTCCGCGTTGGCCGGTCATCCCGGAATTTTTGGTACCAGAGACTTGGTTAGTCGGTCCTTTTGGTGGCCTACCTTGTCTCGTGATGTCAGGGAATTTGTGCAGTCCTGCGGGACTTGCTCTCGCTCCAAGCCGTGCTCTCGCTCTAGTGGTTTGTTGATGCCATTGCCTGTGCCCAAGAGACCATGGACCCATATCTCTATGGATTTCATTTCCGATCTCACTGTTTCTCAGAGAATGACCGTCATCTGGGTGATTTGTGATAGGTTTTCCAAGATGATACATCTTGTGCCATTACCTAAGTTGCCTTCCTCCTCTGAATTGGTGCCTTTGTTCCTTCAGCACGTGGTTCGTTTACACGGCATTCCTGAGAACATTGTGTCTGACAGAGGAGTCCAGTTTGTTTCCAGATTTTGGAGGACCTTTTGTTCTAAGCTTGGTGTTCAGTTGTCTTTCTCCTCGGCGTTTCATCCTCAGACCAATGGTCAAACTGAGAGAACAAACCAGACATTGGAGACTTATCTAAGATGCTTTGTGTCTGCTGATCAGGATGACTGGGTCTCTTTTTTGCCTTTGGCTGAGTTTGCTCTTAATAATAGGGCTAGCTCTGCCACTTTGATGTCTCCATTTTTCTGTAATTCTGGGTTTCACCCTCGATTTTCTTCAGGACAGACGGAGGCTTCTGCCTGTCCAGGTGTTGACTCTGTTGTGGACCGTATGCAACAGATTTGGGACCAGGTAGTGGAGAGGTTGTCCCTCTCTCAGGAGAGGGCCCAGCGGTTTGCTAACCGGCATAGGACTGATGGTCCTCGGTTTAAAGTGGGGACTTAGTCTGGTTGTCCTCAAAAAATATTCCTATGAGAGTGGCATCTCCTAAATTTAAGCCTAGGTTCATTGGACCTTATAAGATCATGGAGATTCTTAATCCTGTTTCTTTTCGTTTGCTTCTTCCAGGGACATTTAAGATCCATAACGTGTTCCACAAGTCCTTGTTGAAGAGGTTTGTTGAGCCAGTGGTTCCTACTGCTTTGCCTCCTGACCCTGTTCTGGTTGAGGGCAATATGGAGTTTGTGGTTGAGAAAATATTGAATTCTCGTTTTTCTAGACGGAAACTCCAGTATTTGGTTAAGTGGAGAGGTTATGGTCAGGAAGACAATTCTTGGGTGTTTGCCTCGGACATTCATGCTAGGAGACTCATCCGTGCGTATCATAGAACTCATCCTGACCGACCTGGTTGCTCAAGTGAGGGTTCGGTGACCCCTCCTCAAGGGGGGGGTACTGTTGTGAATGGACTTGAAATGAGTTCTGAGCAGAGGCTCCCTCTGGTGGTTACAAGCGGTACTGGACTGTCCAGTGAAGATTGTGAGGATTGGGAATGAGGTGTTACTGACTGGTCTTATTTAACCCCTCTCTGACATTAGACGTACTATCCCGTCCATAAAACCCGTGCCATTCTGACCATGGACGGGATAGTACGTCATAGGCGATTAGCTGCGCTCCGGGAGGGAGCGCAGCTAATCGCCGCCGGGTGTCAGCTGATTATCACAGCTGACACCCGTGACTGTGTGTCAGGAGCGGTCACGGACCGCTCCCGGCACATTAACACCTTGCACACCGCGATCAAACATGATCGCGGTGTACTGGGGGCACAGGGGAGGATCGCGCAGGGTGGGGGCTCCCTGCGCGCCCCCCTGAGACCCTCAGAGCAGCGCGATGTGATCGCGCTGCTCTGAGGGCTTCCTCCCTCCCAGGACCCGGATCCAAGATGGCGCTGGGGTCCTGGAGGGAGGCGGCTTCCTCAGTGCCTGCCGAGAGCAGGCATGAGGAAGCGTCCTGCACTGCCTGTCACATCGCTGGTGTGACAGAGTGCTGTGCACACTGTCACACCAGCGATCTGATGAAATACAGTGATGTCCCACCCTGGGACAAAGTAAAAAAGTAAAAAAAAGTAAAAATAAACATGTGTAAAAAAAAATCCAAAAAAAAAAAAAAAAAAAAAAAAAATATTCCCCAATAAATTCATTACTTATTGTAAATAAAAAAAATAAAACAATAAAAGTACACATATATGGTATCGCCGCGTCCGTAACGACCCCCCCTATAAAAATGTCCCACTAGTTAACCCCTTTTGTGAACCCCTTAAAAAATAAAAAATAAAAACGAAGCAAAAAATCAGTGCTTTATCATCATACCGCTGAACAAAAAGTGGAATAACACGCGATCAAAAAGACGGATATAAATATACATGGTACCGCTGAAAATGTCATCTTGTCCCGCAAAAAACGAGCCATCATAAAGCATCATCAGCAAAAAAATAAAAAAGTTATAGCTCGCAGTATAAAGCGATGCAAAAATAATTATTTTTTATATAAAATTGTTTTTATTCTATAAAAGCGCCAAAACATAAAAAAATTATATAAATGAGGTATCGCCATAATCGTACTGACCCGAAGAATAAAACTGCTTTATCGATTTTACCACACGCGGAACAATAAAAACGCCTCACCCAAAAGAAATTCATGAATTCTGATTTTTGTTCATTCTAACCTCCCAAAAATCGAAATAAAAAGCGATCAAAAAATGTCACGTGCTCAAAAATGGTACAAATAAAAACGTCAACTCGTACCGCAAAAATTAAGACCTCACATGACATTGTGGGCCAAAATATGCAAAAATTATAGCTCTCAAAATGTGGCGATGCAAAAAACTACTTTTTGCAATAAAAAGCGTCTTTTAGCGTGACAGCTGCCAATCATAAAACCCGCTATAAATAGTAAATCAAACCCCCCTTTATACACCCCTTAGTTAGGGAAAAATAATAAAATTAAAAAATGTATTTATTTCCATTTTCCCATTAGGGTTAGGGTTAGGTTTCGGCTAAAGTTTAGGGTTAGGGTTGGCGCAAAAGTTAGGATTAGGTTAGAGTTTTGGTTAGGGTTAGGCTGTGGATTGGGGTTTGGACTAGTAATAGGTTGTTGGGGTTAGGTTGAGTTAGAAATGGGGGTGTTTTCCACTGTTTAGGCCATCAGGGGCTCTCCAAATGTGACATGGCGTCCGATCTCCATTCCATCAATCTGCTCAAAAGTCAAACGTTCCCACTTCTGAGCTCAGCCATGCGCCCAAACAGTAGTTTTTCCCACATATGGGTATCAGCGTACTCAGGACCCAAGATTATGTAAATTTGTCCAATTTCTCCTGTTACCCTTGGAAAATAAAAAACTGGGGGCGAAAAATATTTTTGTAAAAAAAATAAGGATTTTTTTTTTTTAACGGCTGTACTTATAAACTTCTGTGAAGCACTTGGGGCTTCATAGCGCTCACCACACATCTAAATAAGTTCCTTGTGGGGTCTATTTTCCAAAATGGGGTCACTTGTTGGGGATTTCCACTGTTTAGGCGCATCAGGGGCTCTCCAAATGCGACATGACGCCCCCAGACCATTCCATCAAAGTCTGCAATCCAAAACGTCACTACTTCCCTTTCCGAGCCCTGACATGCGCCCATACAGTGGTTTTCTCCCACATATTGGGTATCAGCGTACTCAGGACAATTGGACAACAACTTTTGGGTCCAATTTCTCCTGTTACCCTTGTGAAAATAAAATATTGGGGGCAAAAAAATCATTTTTGTAAAAAAAAAAAGGATTTTTTATTTTTAACGGCTGTGCGTTATAAACTTCTGTGAAGCACTTCGGGGTTCAAAGTGCTCACCACACATCTAGGTAAGTTCCTTTGGGGTCTATTTTCCAAAATGGGGTCACTTGTGGGGGTTTCCACTGTTTAGGCTCATCAGGGCTCTCCAAATGCGACATGACGCCCCCAGACCATTCCATCAAAGTCTGCAATCCAAAACGTCACTACTTCCCTTTCCGAGCCCTGACATTGCCCCATACAGTAGTTTCTCCCACATATTGGGTATCAGCGTACTCAGGACAAATTGGACAACAACTTTTGGTCCAATTTCTTCTGTTACCCTTGTGAAAATAAAATATTGGGGCGAAAAAATCATTTTTGTAAAAAAAAAAAGATTTTTTATTTTAAGGCTGTACGTTATAAACTTTAGTGAAACACCTGGGGTTCAAAGTTCTCACCACACATCTAGATAAGTTCCTTGAGGGTCTAGTTTCCAAAATGGTGTAATTTGTGGGGGTTTCCACTGTTTAGGCAGATCAGGAGCTCTCCAAACACGACATGGCCGTCCAGCCAATTCTGCGTTGAAAAAGTGAGACGGCGCTCCTTCCCTTCCAAACTCTGCCATGCACCCAAACAGTGGTATACCCCCACATATGGGGTATCAGGTACTCAGGACAAATTGCACAATAACTTTTGGAGTCTTGTTTACCCTTGGAAAAATAAAAATTCGGGTGAAAAGATCATTTTTGTGGAAAAAATATGATTTTTAAATTTTACGGCTCTACGTTATAAACTTGTGTGAAGCACTTGAGGGATTCAAATTGCTCACCAAAGATCTAGATAAGTTCCTTAGGGGGTCTAGTTTCCCAAATGGGGTCATTTGTGGGGGTTTCCACTGTTTAGGCACATCAGGGGCTCTCCAAATGCAACATGGCATCCAATCTCAATTCCAGCCAATTTTGGTTGGAAAAAGTCAAATGGTGCTCCTTCCCTTCCGAGCTCTGCCGTGCGCCCAAACAGTGGTTTCCCCCCCACATATGGGGCATCAGCGTACTCAGGACAAATTGGACAACAACTTATGTGGTCCAATTTCTCCTGATACCCTTGGGAAAATAAAAATTAGTGACTAAAAGATAATTTTTGTGGGAAAAAAATAGGATTTTTTATTTTCATGCCCGGCATTATAAACTTGTGTGAAGCACTTGGGGGTTCAAAGTGCTCACCAAAGATCTAGATAAGTTCCTTAGGGGTCTAGTTTCCAAAATGGGGTCACTTGGGGGATTTCCACTGTTTAGGCTCATCTGGGGCACTGCAAACGAACATGACCCCCATCAACGTCTGCATTCCAAACGTTACTACTTCCTTTCCAAGCCCTGCCGTGGCCCAAACAGTTTTCCACCCCCACATATGGGTATCAGCGTACTCAGGACAAATTGGACAACAACTTTTGGGGTCCATTTCCTTGGGAAAATTCAAAAATTTAGGACTAAAAAATCATTTTTGTGGAATTTTTTTTTTTTTTTTCACACCCAGGCATTATAAACTTTTGTGAAACACTTGGGGGTTCAAAGTGCTCACAACAGATCTAGATAAGTACCTTAGGGGGTCTAGTTTCCAAAATGGTGTCACTTGTGGGGGGTTTCCACTGTTTAGGCGCATCAGAGGTTCTCCAAGCGCGACATGGCGTCCAATCTCAACTCCAGCCAATTTTAGTTTGAAAAAGTCAAACGGCGCTCCTTCCCTTACGAGCTCTGCCGTGTGCCCAAACAGTGGTTTTCCCCCACATATGGGATATTGGCGTACTCAGGAGAAATTGCATAACAACCTTATCTGTCCATTTTCTCCTTTTACCCTTGTGAAAATAAAAAAAAAGTTTGTAAAAGATAATTTTTGTGGCTAAAAAGTTAAATATTCATTTTTTCCTTCCACGTTGCTTTAGTTCCTGTAAAGCACCTGAAGGGTTAATAAACTTCTTGAATGTGGTTTTGAGTACCTTGAGGGGTGCAGTTTTTAGAATGGTGTCACTTTTGGGTATTTTCTGTCATGTAGACCCCTCAAAGTGACTTCAAATGTGAGGTGGTCCCTAAAAAAAATGGCTTTGTAAATTTTGTTGTAAAAATGAGAAATCGCTGGTCAACTTTTAACCCTTATAACTTCCTAACAAAAAAAAATGTTGATTCCAAAATTGTGCTGATGTAAAGTAGACATGTGGGAAATGTTATTTCTTAACTATTTTGTGTTACATATTTCTCTGTTTTAAGGGAATAAAAATTCAAAGTTTGAAAATTGCTAAATTTTCAAAATTTTCGCCATATTTTCTTTTTTTCCAAAAATAAACGCAAGTTATATGGAAGAAATTTTACCACTAACATGAAGTACAATATGTCACGAGAAAACAATCTCAGAATCGCGAAGATCCGTTGAAGCGTTCCGGAGTTATAACCTCATAAAGAGACAGTGGTCAGAATTGTAAAAATTGTCCCGGTCATTAACGTGCAAACCACCCTTGGGGGTGAAGGGGTTAAGGGAGTCGCCTTCCCATCAGGGTTGCCGGTGATCAATTGTTCTGGTCTCAATCCTTGATTCCTGTCTCCTTTGTAGCCTGCTGTGTCGTGTCTGCATCTCCTGCTAACAGATAAGACATTTTCTTCTTTTTGTTTTTGTGCTTGATTTTTGCATTTTGTCCTGCACTTCTGTGGGGGCCTTCGGGTCCCCTCCGGGGGCTTTTGCCCTCTCAGTTTATTTCAGCCACTGATGTTTTGTACATTTGCTTTTTCCAGTTTTTTCAGTGGCTGCTGTTTTGATTTTGTTACACCAGAGAACTAATTTAGGTGGTAGAGGTCGTGTGATCTCAGGTGTTTTTGAAATTAGTAGAGTTGGTGCTTTTCAGGGTTTTTTGGGATTGCAGTAAGTGCCCTTCCTATCCTTTTCTATTTAGATAGTTTGGGCCCCAACGTTTGCTCATACTATTTTCTGTCTGTGTCAGTATTTCTTCTTGTCTAACCGCCATTACATGTTTGGGGGCTTTCTATTTTCTTTGGGGATCTGCTCCGGGGCAGATAGCTTTCCTCTTTCTATCTTTAGGTATAGTTAGTTTCTCAGGCTGTGACGAGGCGTCTAGGACCAACGTAGGAATGCTCCACGGCTGCCTCTAGTTGTGGTGGTTAGTCAGGGTACTGCAATCTCATAGATTCCAACTTCTCTGGTGTATTGCCTTTTTTAACCTGCACTCCTCAGCTACCAAATCATAACACTCTGGCCCTCACTAGGCTATACACACTGGCAGTTGCTGGGCTGCCTCTTCTGCCGCTTTCCAGAGCGTCGGCACGCTCCTAGCTTTCTAGCCTGATTTGCTAGGCTCCTCAGCTAGACTGAACAGAACTGAGCTGCAGACTTCTGACTTAGACTGACTGCACACCTGTCTGCTCTCCACTGAGCTGCACTGAGCAGAACTCCTCTGAAGGCTCACTCTGCTCTGCAGACTGACTGACTTCCTGCCTTCACCCCCTTTTATATCTCAATCAGGGCTCCCTCTTGTGGACTGAGGTAGGATGAAGGTGTGTGAATGTAGTGAGACCTCTAGTGGATGAATCCTTCGTTCACCCTTCTAGGATATGTGAAACCGAGCGCAGCTGGGCTCCACACATTAGGCATATTACACTTCTAATGCTTACCAGAGTCTATCTTACCCTATAGTCACTGCCTCATGCCCTAAATGATAACCTATACCACATTATGCATGACAAAACAGATCTAAAACTGCTTGACATTTTTCACATTATAAATTACAGCACAGCACGATTGGTGTCTTCAGGGATAGGAACACAACAGTACAGACTACAACTCTTACATGTCACTGATGATATCAATGAGCCTGCATGATGCTTCACTGCTGACATCACCAAGCCCCCACCATGCTTCACTGCAGACCACCAAGCCCCCACCATGCTTCACTGCTGACCACCAAGCCCCCACTGTGCTTCACTGCTGACATCACCAAGCCTCCATCATGCTTCACTGCAGACATCACCGAACCCACACTGTGCTTCACTATAGACATCACTGAGCCCCCACCGTACTTCACTGTAGGCATCACCAAGCCCCCACCATGCTTCACTGCAGACCACCAAGCCCCCACCATGCTTCACTGCTGACATCACCAAGCCTCCACCATGCTTCACTGCTGACATCACCAAGCCCCCACCATGCTTCACTGCAGACCACCAAGCCCACACTGTGCTTCACTGCTGACATCACCAAGCCCCCACCATGCTTCACTGCTGACATCACCAAGCCTCCACCATGCTTCACTGCTGACATCACCAAGCCCCCACCATGCTTCACTGCAGACCACCAAGCCCCCACTGTGCTTCACTGCTGACATCACCAAGCCCCCACCATGCTTCACTGCAGACCACCAAGCCCCCACTGTGCTTCACTGCAGACATCACCGAACCCACACTGTGCTTCACTATAGACATCACTGAGCCCCCACCGTACTTCACTGTAGGCATCACCAAGCCCCCACCATGCTTCACTGCAGACATCACCAAGCCCCGACCATGCTTCACTGCTGACATCACCAAGCCCCCACCATGCTTCACTGCAGACCACCAAGCCCCCACCATGCTTCACTGCTGACATCACCAAGCCTCCACCATGCTTCACTGCTGACATCACCGAACCCACACTGTTCTTCACTATAGACATCACTGAGCCCCCACCGTACTTCACTGTAGGCATCACCGAGCCTCCACCATGCTTCACTGCAGACATCACCGAGCCCCCATGGTGCTTCAATATAGACATCACCGAGCCCCCACCATGCTTCACTGCAGACCACCAAGCCCCCACCATGCTTCACTGCTGACATCACCGAGCCCCCATGGTGCTTCATTATAGACATCACCGAGCCCCCACCATGCTTCACTGCAGACCACCAAGCCCCCACCATGCTTCACTGCTGACATCACCGAGCCCCCATGGTGCTTCATTATAGACATCACTGAGCCTCCACCAGGTTACACTCTACACGTCACTGAGCCCCCTCTGTGCTTCACTGTAGAGATCACTGAGCTCCTGCCTTTCTTCACTCTAGAGTTCCTTGAGCATCCGCCATGCTTCACTGTACACATCACTGTACACCTAATATTATCCAACAGGCCAGACCGCATATCAAATATAAGGGTTGGGGGTCACTTGGGTAATAGTGATCACAAAATAATAAGCTTTCATGTATCCTTTAATAAGATGTGTAGTCGAGGGGTTACAAGGACACTAAACTTCAGGAAGGCAAATTTCCAACGGATGAGAGATGATCTTGGTGCAATAAACTGGGACGATATCCTGAGACATAAAAATACACAAAGAAAATGGGAGACGTTTATTAGTATCCTGAATAGGACCTGTGCACAGTATATACCCTATGGGAATAAACATGCTAGAATTAGGAGGAAACCACTATGGCTAAATAGAGCTGTAAGGGGCGCAATAAGGGACAAAAAGAAAGCGTTTAGGGAATTAAAGCAAGTAGGTAGTGAAGAGGCATTAAATAAATACAGAAGACTGAATAAATTCTGTAAAAAGCAAATCAAGACAGCAAAGATTGAGGCAGAGAGACTCATTGCCAGAGAAAGTAAAAATAATCCCAAAATATTCTTTAACTACATAAATAGCAAGAAACTAAAAAATTATAGTGTTGGTCCCCTTAAAAATAGTCTGGGTGAAATGGTGGATGAGGATGAGGAAAAAGCCAATATGCTAAATGACTTTTTTTCAACTGTATTTACACAAGAAAATCCCATGACAGATAACATGATCAGTGATAACAAAATTTCTCCATTAAATGTCACCTGCTTAACCCAGCAGGAAGTACGGCGGCGTCTAAAAATCACTAAAGTTGACAAATCCCCGGGCCCGGATGGGATACACCCCCGAGTACTGCAGGTATTAAGTACAGTTATAGATAGACCATTATTTTTAATCTTTAAAGATTCCATAATAACTGGGTCTGTACCACAGGACTGGCGTATAGCAAATGTGGTGCCAATATTCAAAAAGGGGGCAAAAACTGAACCTGGAAATTATAGGCCAGTGAGCTTAACATCTACTGTGGGTAAAATCCTGGAGGGTTTTTTAAGGGATACTATATTGGAGTATCTGAAGCTGAATAACCTCATGACACAGTATCAGCATGGGTTTACGAGGGACCGTTCTTGTCAGACTAATCTGATAAGCTTTTATGAAGGGGTAAGTTCAGGACTGGACCAAGGGAATGCAGTGGACGTGGTGTTCATGGACTTCTCAAAAGCTTTTGATACAGTGCCACACAAAAGGTTGATACATAAAATGAGAACAATGGGGATAGGGGAAAATATGTGTAAGTGGGTTAAGAACTGGCTCATGGATAGAAAACAAAGGGTAATGGAGCACACTCGGACTGGGTCACGGTTAGCAGTGGGGTACCACAGGGGTCAGTATTGGGGCCGCTTCTCTTTAACATATTTATTAATGACCTTGTAGGGGGCATACAGAGTAGTATTTCAATATTTGCAGATGACACTAAACTCTGCAGGGTAATAAATACAGAGGAGGATAATTTTATATTACAGGAGGATTTATGTAAACTAGAAGCTTGGGCTGATAAATGGCAAATGAGCTTTAATGGGGATAAATGTAAGGTCATGCACTTGGGTAGAACAAACAAGATGTATAATTATGTGCTTAATTGTAAAACACTGGGCAAAACTGTCACTGAAAAAGACCTGGGTTTATGGGTGGACGACAAACTCACATTTAGTGGCCAATGTCAGGCAGCTGCTGCCAAGGCAAATAAAATAATGGGATGCATTAGACGAGGCATAGATGCTCATGAGGAGAACATAATTTTACCTCTATACAAGTCACTGGTGCGACCACACTTAGAATACTGTGTGCAGTTCTGGTCTCCGGTGTATAAGAAAGACATAGCTGAACTGGAGCGGGTGCAGAGAAGAGCGACCAAGGTTATTAGAGAACTGGGGGTGTCTGCAATACCAGGACAGGTTATTACACTTGGGGTTATTTAGTTTGGAGAAATGAAGGCTTAGGGGTGATCTTATTACAATGTATAAATATATGGGGGGACAGTACAAAGACCTTTCTAATGATCTTTTTACTCCTAGACCTGTGACGGGGACGAGGGGGCATCCTCTACGTCTGGAGGAAAGAAGGTTTAGCCATAATCACAGATGCAGATTCTTTACTGTAAGAGCAGTGAGACTATGGAGCTCTCTGCCGTCTAATGTTGTAATGAGTGATTCCTTACTAACATGTAAGAAGGGACTGGATGAAAAGTATAATATTACAGGCTATATTTCACTAGTTTCCTAGATACAGCGTTGATCCAGGGAGCTAGTCTGATTGCCGTATGTGGAGTCGGGAAGGAATTTTTTTCCCCAATGTGAAGCTTACTGTTTGCCACTTGGGTTTTTTTTGCCTTCCTCTGGATCAACATGTTAGGGCAGGTTAGGATAGGATATGGGTTGAACTAGATGGACTTAAAGTCTTCCTTCAACCTTAATAATAACTACATCACTAAGCCCCCACTGTGCTTCACTGTAGACATCACTGGCCCCCCCACTCGGCATGATCTTTTCTCCTAGGAACTCATCATTGATGGAATCCAGTTTCCACAGTAAGGGATCATGCTCATCTGTGTATAAATTGGACGAGTGCATTTTGATAAAACAATCGTATTGAACTCTGACGAATGTTTTTCATTGATTCATTGTTCATCTGCATTTTTTTCTCAGATCAGACAGAGAAAATAATTGCAGCGTGCTGTAAGTGGCCACGTGTATCGGACGAGACTCACCAAAGCAAGTCAATAGGTGCGAGGAAAGAATTGCGTGCACACGGACCGTGCGAGTGCCATCTAATGTTTAAGCAAACATGAAGTTTGGGTGGTAATACAGAAGTGGAGATGTGCCTCTACCAGGCTGCGTCCTCACGGTCAGTAATCGGCAACGCTTTGGACGCAGCACATATGTTCATTGCACCGTGTGGAATCATGGCGTCCAATACATTGTACGGGTGAGATTTATTGGAAAACCACAGAAGATACAGTGATATCAGTGAGAATTGTAACCCATGACTAACTCAGCTTTGCTGCATCTGAACTTTACTGACTTGGAAGTGAAACATATGAACACTGTCCTGGACCGGAGATATATACAGTGGGGGAAATAAGTATTTGACCCCTCGCTGATTTTGTAAGTTTCCCACTGACAGTGACATGAACAGTCTATACTTTTTAAGGGCAGGTTAATTGTATCATTGAGAGATAGAATATCAAAAATAAAATCCAGAAAATCACATTGTATAAATTATATAAATTTGTTTGCATTTTGCAGTGAGAAATAAGTATTTGATCTCCTACCACCATTAAGAGTTCCCGCTCCTACAGACCAGTTAGACTCCTAATCAGCTCGTTCCCTGCATTACAGACAGCTCTTACATAGTCACCTTTATAATAGACTCCTGTCCACAGACTCAATTATCAGTCAGACTATAACCTCTACAACATGGGCAAGACCAAAGAGCGTTATAAGGATGTCAAGGACAAGATCATAGACCTGCACAAAGCTGGAATGGGCGACAAAACCATAAGTAAGACGCTGGGTGAGAAGGAGACAACTGTTGGTGCAATAGTAAGAAAATGGAAGAAATATAAAATGACTGTCAATCGACATCGATCTGGGGCACCATGTAAAATCTCACCTTATGGGGTATCCTTGATCATGAGGAAGGTGAGAGATCAGCCTAAAACGACACAGGGGGGAACTTGTTAATGATCTCAAGGCAGCTGGGACCACAGTCACCAAGAAAACCATTGGTAACACATCACGCCGTAAAGGTTTACAATCCTGCAGAGCCCGCAAGGTCCCCTGCTCAGAAGACCATGTGCAGCCCGTCTGAACGTTTCCCAATGACACCTGGATGATTCTGTGATTGGAGAAGGTCTGTGGTCAGATGAGACAAAAATTGAGGTCTATGGCATTAACTCAACTCACCGTGTTTGGAGGAAGAGAAATGCTGCCTATGACCTAAAGAACACCGTCCCCACTGTCAAGCATGGAGGTGGAAACATTATGTTTTGGGTGTTTTCTGTGCTAAGGGCACAGGACTACTTCACCGCATCAATGGGAGAATGGATGGAGCCGTGTACCGTAAATCCTGAGTGACAACCTCCTTCTTTCCACCAGGACATTAAAAATGGGTCGTGGCTGGATCTTCCCGCAAGACAATGACCCAAAACATACAGCCAAGGCAACAAAGGAGCGGCTCAAAAAGAAGCACAATAAGGTCATGGAGTGACCTCGCCAGTCTCCAGACCCTAATCCCATAGAAAACTTATGGAGGAGGTGAAGCTCCGAGTTGCCAAGTGACGGCCCCAAAATCTTACTGATTTAGAGATGATCTGCAAAGAGGAGAGGAGCAGAATTCCTCCTGACATCAACCCTCATCATCAGCTACAAGAAACGTCTGACTGCTGCGCTGCCAACAAGGGTTTTACCACCAAATATTAAGTCCTGTTTGCCAGAGGGATCAAATACTTATTTCTCACTGCAAAATGCAAATAAATGTATATAATTTATACAATGTGATTTTCTGGATTTTATTTTTGATTTTCTATCTCTCAATGATACAATTAACCGACCCTTAAAATTATAGAGTGTTCATGTCTGTCAGTGGGAAACTTACAACATCAGCAAGGGGTCAAATACTTATTTCCCCCACTGTATACACTGCTCAAAAAAATAAAGGGAACACTCAAATAACACATCCTAGATCTGAATGAATGAAATATTCTCATTGAATACTTTGTTCTGTACAAAGTTGAATGTGCTGACAACAAAATCACACAAAAATCATCAATGGAAATCAAATTAACCAATGGAGGCCTGGATTTGGAGAGACCCCCAAAATGAAAGTGGAAACAAAATGATGCTCAGTAGTGTGTGTGGCCTCCACGTGCCTGTATGACCTCCCTACAATACCTGTGCATGCTCCTGATGAGGCGGTGAATGTTCTCCTGAGGGATCTCCTCCCAGACTTGGACTAAAGCATCCGTCAACTCCTGGACAGTGTGTGGTGGAACATGACGTGGTGGATGGAGCGAGATATGCTGTCACAGATGTGGTCAATCGGATTCATGTCTGGGGAACGGGCAGGCCAGTCTATAGCTTTAATGCCTTCATCTTGCAGGAACTGCTGACACACTACAGCCACGTGAGGTCTGGCATTGTCCTGCAATAGGAGGAACCCAGGGCCAACCGCACCAGCATATGGTCTCACAAGGGGTCTGAGGATCTCATCTCGGTACCTAATGGCAGTCAGGCTACCTCTGGCGAGCACATGGAGGACTGTGCGGCCCTCCAAAGAAATGCCACCCCACACCATTACTGACCCACTGCCAAACCGGTCATGCTGAAGGATGTTGCAGGCAGCAGGTTCACACTGAGCACATGTGACAGACGTGACAGAGTCTGGAGACGCCATGGAGAGATCTGCTGCCTGCAACATCCTTCAGCATGACCGGTTTGGCAGTGGGTCAGTAATGGGTCACAGTAAGGCATTTGGGTGAATGCTCAGGCAGCGCGCGGTGCGGGGCGTTACGGCTGCATTTTATACTTTAGGTCTTATTTGTGTCATAACAAAGTGAAAACTGCTGCAGCAGCAAATGATTTAAACAACATCTCCAATGTAGCTCCAAGAATCCCACACAGCACTGGAGCACAGGTGAGCGCAGCCACAGCACTGGAGCACAGGTGAGCGCAGCCACAGCACTGGAGCACAGGTGAGCGCAGCCACAGCACTGGAGCACAGGTGAGCGCAGCCACAGCACTGGAGCACAGGTGAGCGCAGCCACAGCACTGGAGCACAGGTGAGCGCAGCCACAGCACTGGGCAACAGATGAACGCAGCCACAGCACTGGAGCACAGGTGAGCGCAGCCACAGCACTGGGTAACAGATGAACGCAGCCACAGCACTGGAGGACAGGTGTGTGCAGCCACAGCAATGGAGCACAGGTGTGTGCAACCACAGCACTGGAGCACAGGTGAGCGCAGCCACAGCACTGTATCACAGGTGAGCATAGTCTCAGCACTGGAGCACAGGTGAGTGCAGCTACAGCACTGGGGTACAGGTGAGCGCAGCCACAGCACTGGAGCACAGGTGAGTGCAGCATCAGCACTGGAGCACAGGTGAACGCAGCCACAGCACTGGGTAACAGATGAACGCAGCCACAGCCCTGGAGCACAGGTGTGTGCAGCCACAGCACTGGAGCACAGGTGAGCGCAGCCACAGCACTGTATCACAGGTGAGCATAGCCTCAGCACTGGAGCACAGGTGAGTGCAGCTACAGCACTGGGGTACAGGTGTGAGCAGCCACAGCACTGGAGCACAGGTGAGTGCAGCTACAGCACTGGGGTACAGGTGTGCGCAGCCACAGCACTGGAGCACAGGTGAGTGCAGCCACAGCACTGGAGCACAGGTGAGTGCAGCCACAGCACTGGATTACAGGTGAGTGCAGCCACAGCACTGGAGCACAGGTGAGTGCAACTACAGCACTGGAGCACAGGTAAGCACAGCCACAGCACTGGAGCACAGGTGAGTGCAGCTACAGCACTGGGGTACAGGTGTGCACAGCAACAGCACTGGAGCACAGGTGAGTGCAGCTACAGCACTGGGGTACAGGTGTCAGCAGCCACAGCACTGGAGCACAGGTGAGTGCAGCTACAGCACTGGGGGACAGGTGTGCGCAGCCACAGAACTGAAACACAGGTGAGTGCAGCTACATCACTGGAGCACAGGTATGTGCAGCCACAGCACTGGATTACAGGTGAGTGCAGCCACAGCACTGGAGCACAGGTGAGTGCAGCTACAGCACTGGGGCACAGGTAAGCACAGCCACAGCACTGGAGCACAGGTGAGTGCAGCCACAGCACTGGAGCACAGGTGAGTGCAGCCACAGCACTGGAGCACAGGTGAGTGCAGCTACAGCATTGGAGCACAGGTAAGCACAGCCACAGCACTGGAGCACAGGTGAGTGCAGCTACAGCACTGGAGCACAGGTAAGCGCAGCCACAGCACTGGAGCACAGGTGTGTGCAGCCACAGCAATGGAGCACAGATGTGTGCAGCCACAGCACTGGCGCACAGGTGAGCATAGCCTCAGAACTGGAGCACAGGTGAGTGCAGCCACAGCACTGGAGCACAGGTAAGCACAGCCACAGCACTGGAGCACAGGTGAGTGCAGCTACAGCACTGGGGTACAGGTGTGCACAGCAACAGCACTGGAGCACAGGTGAGTGCAGCTACAGCACTGGGGTACAGGTGTGAGCAGCCACAGCACTGGAGCACAGTTGAGTGCAGCTACAGCACTGGGGTACAGGTGTGCGCAGCCACAGCACTGGAGCACAGGTGAGTGCAGCTACAGCACTGGAGCACAGGTGTGTGCAGCCACAGCACTGGAATACAGGTGAGTGCAACCACACCACTGGAGCACAGGTGAGAGCAGCAACAGCACTGGAGCACAGGTGAGTGCAGCTACAGCACTGGAGCACAGGTAAGCACAGCAACAGCACTGGAGCACAGGTGAGTGCAGCTAAAGCACTGGGGTACAGGTGTGCACAGCAATAGCACTGGAGCACAGGTGAGTGCAGCTACAGCACTGGGGTACAGGTGTGAGCAGCCACAGCACTGGAGCACAGGTGAGTGCAGCTACAGCACTGGGTACAGGTGTGCACAGCAAAGTACTGGAGCACAGGTGAGTGCAGTTACAGCACTGGGGTACAGGTGTGAGCAGCCACAGCACTGGAGCACAGGTGAGTGCAGCTACAGCACTGGGGTACAAGTGTATGCAGCCACAGCACTGGAGCACAGGTGAGTGCAGCTACAGCACTGGAGCACAGGTGTGTGCAGCCACAGCACTGGATTACAGGTGAGTGCAGCCACAGCACTGGAGCAGAGGTAAGTGCAGCTACAGCACTGGGGTACAGGTGTGCACAGCAACAGCACTGGAGCACAGGTGAGTGCAGCTACAGCACTGGGGTACAGGTGTGAGCAGCCACAGCACTGGAGCACAGGTGAGTGCAGCTACAGCACTGGGGGACAGGTGTGCGCAGCCACAGAACTGAAACACAGGTGAGTGCAGCTACATCACTGGAGCACAGGTATGTGCAGCCACAGCACTGGATTACAGGTGAGTGCAGCCACAGCACTGGAGCACAGGTGAGTGCAGCTACAGCACTGGGGCACAGGTAAGCACAGCCACAGCACTGGAGCACAGGTGAGTGCAGCCACAGCACTGGAGCACAGGTGAGTGCAGCCACAGCACTGGAGCACAGGTGAGTGCAGCTACAGCACTGGAGCACAGGTAAGCACAGCCACAGCACTGGAGCACAGGTGAGTGCAGCTACAGCACTGGAGCACAGGTAAGCGCAGCCACAGCACTGGAGCACAGGTGTGTGCAGCCACAGCAATGGAGCACAGATGTGTGCAGCCACAGCACTGGCGCACAGGTGAGCATAGCCTCAGAACTGGAGCACAGGTGAGTGCAGCCACAGCACTGGAGCACAGGTAAGCACAGCCACAGCACTGGAGCACAGGTGAGTGCAGCTACAGCACTGGGGTACAGGTGTGCACAGCAACAGCACTGGAGCACAGGTGAGTGCAGCTACAGCACTGGGGTACAGGTGTGAGCAGCCACAGCACTGGAGCACAGTTGAGTGCAGCTACAGCACTGGGGTACAGGTGTGCGCAGCCACAGCACTGGAGCACAGGTGAGTGCAGCTACAGCACTGGAGCACAGGTGTGTGCAGCCACAGCACTGGAATACAGGTGAGTGCAACCACACCACTGGAGCACAGGTGAGAGCAGCAACAGCACTGGAGCACAGGTGAGTGCAGCTACAGCACTGGAGCACAGGTAAGCACAGCAACAGCACTGGAGCACAGGTGAGTGCAGCTAAAGCACTGGGGTACAGGTGTGCACAGCAATAGCACTGGAGCACAGGTGAGTGCAGCTACAGCACTGGGGTACAGGTGTGAGCAGCCACAGCACTGGAGCACAGGTGAGTGCAGCTACAGCACTGGGGTACAGGTGTGCACAGCAAAGCACTGGAGCACAGGTGAGTGCAGTTACAGCACTGGGGTACAGGTGTGAGCAGCCACAGCACTGGAGCACAGGTGAGTGCAGCTACAGCACTGGGGTACAAGTGTACGCAGCCACAGCACTGGAGCACAGGTGAGTGCAGCTACAGCACTGGGGTACAGGTGTGAGCAGCCACAGCACTGGAGCACAGTTGAGTGCAGCTACAGCACTGGGGTAGAGGTGTGCACAGCCACAGCACTGGAGCACAGGTGAGTGCAGCTACAGCACTGGAGCACAGGTGTGTGCAGCCACAGCACTGGAATACAGGTGAGTGCAACCACACCACTGGAGCACAGGTGAGAGCAGCAACAGCACTGGAGCACAGGTGAGTGCAGCTACAGCACTGGAGCACAGGTAAGCACAGCAACAGCACTGGAGCACAGGTGAGTGCAGCTAAAGCACTGGGGTACAGGTGTGCACAGCAATAGCACTGGAGCACAGGTGAGTGCAGCTACAGCACTGGGGTACAGGTGTGAGCAGCCACAGCACTGGAGCACAGGTGAGTGCAGCTACAGCACTGGGGTACAGGTGTGCACAGCAAAGCACTGGAGCACAGGTGAGTGCAGTTACAGCACTGGGGTACAGGTGTGAGCAGCCACAGCACTGGAGCACAGGTGAGTGCAGCTACAGCACTGGGGTACAAGTGTACGCAGCCACAGCACTGGAGCACAGGTGAGTGCAGCTACAGCACTGGAGCACAGGTGTGTGCAGCCACAGCACTGGATTACAGGTGAGTGCAGTCACAGCACTGGAGCACAGGTGAGTGCAGCTACAGCACTGGAGCACAGGTAAGCACAGCCACAGCACTGAAGCACAGGTGTTGTGAATGCGTTAGAAATTAATTCTGAGCAGAAGCTCCCTCTGGTGGTTACAAACAGTACTGAACCATTCAATGAGGATTGGCAATCAGGAGTTACAGACTGGTCTTATATAAGGGAGGTTCCCTCCCATCATGGTTGCCGGTGATCAATTGTTCTTGTCTCAACTGTGGTTCCTGGTTTACTTGGAAGCTTGCTGAGTCTTGCCTGCATCTTCTGCTATCAGATAAGATATTTTCTGCTTTTATTTTTGTGCTTGCTTTTTGCATTGTTCCCTGCACTTCTGTGGAGGTCAGTCAGGTCCCCTCCGGGGGCTTGTGCTCCTCTCAGTTTATCTGAGCCACTGTTATTTGTTCATTTGCCTTTTCCAGTTTTTTCAGTGGCTGCGGCTTAGTTTTGTGACACCAGAGAACTAATTTAGGTGGTAGAGGTCGTGTGATCTCAGGTGTTTTTGCAATTAGTAGAGTTGGTATTTTTTAGGGTTTTTTGGATTGCAGTAAGTGTCCTTCCTATCCTTTTCTGTCAAGGCAGATTGGGCCCCAACGTTTGCTCATACTATTTTCTGTCTGTGTCTGTATTTTCTCTTGTCTAACCGCCATTACATGTTTGGGGGCTTCCTATGTTCTTTGAGGATCTGCTCCGGGGCAGATAGCTTTCCTCTTTCTATCTTTAGGTGTAGTTAACCTCTCAGGCTGTGAAGAGGCGTCTAGGACCAACTTAGGAACACTCCACGGCTGCCTTTAGTTGTGGTGGTTAGTCAGGGTACTGCAATCCAGTAGATTCCAACCTCTCTGGTGTATTGCTGTTTTTGCCTGCTCTCCTCAGCTACCAAATCATAACACACAGGTGAGTGCAGCTACAGCACTGGATACAGGTGTGCACAGCCACAGCACTGGAGCACAGGTGAGTGCAGCTACAGCACTGGGGTACAGGTGTGTGCAGCGACAGCACTGGAGCACAGGTGAGTGCAGCTACAGCACTGGGGTACAGGTGTGCGCAGCCACAGCACTGGAGCACAGGTGAGTGCAGCCACAGCACTGGAGCACAGGTGAGCGCAGCCTCAGCACTGGAGCACAGGTAAGCGCAGCTACAGCACTGGAGCACAGGTGAGCGCAGCCACAGCACTGGAGCACAGGTGAGCGCAGCCACAGCACTGGAGCACAGGTGAGCACAGTCACAGCACTGGAGCACAGGTGAGTGCAGCCACAGCACTGGAGCACAGGTGTGTGCAGCCACAGCACTGGATCACAGGTGAGGGCAGCCACAGCACTGGAGCACAGGTAAGCGCAGCCACAGCACTGGATCACAGGTAAGGACAGCCTCAGCACTGGAGCACAGGTAAGCGCAGCCACAGCACTGGAGCACAGGTGAGCACAGCCACAGCACTGGAGCACAGGTAAGCGCAGCCACAGCACTGGATCACAGGTGAGTGCAGCCTCAGCACTGGATCACATGTGAGGGCAGCCTCAGCACTGGAGCACAGGTAAGCGCAGCCACAGCACTGGAGCACAGGTGAGTGCAGCCACAGCACTGGATCACAGGTGAGGGCAGCCTCAGCACTGGATCACAGGTAAGCGCAGGCACAGCACTGGAGCACAGGTGAGCGCAGCCACAGCACTGGAGCACAGGTGAGCTCAGCCACAGCACTGGATCACAGGTGAGTGCAGCCGCAGCACTGGAGCACAGGTGTGCACAGCCACAGCACTGGAGCACAGGTGAGCGCAGGCACAGCACTGGATCACAGGTGAGCGCAGCAACAGCACTGGAGCACAGGTGAGTGCAGCCGCAGCACTGGAGCACAGGTGTGCACAGCCACAGCACTGGAGCACAGGTGAGCGCAGGCACAGCACTGGAGCACAGGTGAGCACAGCCACAGCACTGGAGCACAGGTGAGCGCAGCCTCAGCACTGGAGCACAGGTGAGCGCAGCCACAGCACTGGAGCACAGGTGAGTGCAGCTGCAGCACTGGAGCACAGGTGTGCAAAGCCACAGCTCTGGAGCACAGGTGAGCGCACATCACTGGGGACATAGATATCCGGAGTCTATGCCGTCATCAGGATGACATGGAGATCTGTGGATGTTCATTAACAAATTTATATAAAATAATCTAAGTTCTGCTGCTTTCTATTGCACTTGGTGTTTCAAGGTTTAGGACCTCTGCTTGCTGTCAGTGAAAGGGAACCCTCTTGTGTAAACCTGGCTAGCTGTAATATTTCACAGTTCTCACTGCTGAGAGTTTGCTACTATTGCATCAGTCTAGACAACTGACAAATGGTCTCTGTTATTTCAACAAATTTCACATAAATGAAAAATACAAGCAAATTAAAGAAACACAATTTCTTATTACAGAAATCTGCTTCTTTCTCCACTCAGGAGCCCCTCATATGACTTGTGAAGTTATCAGACACTGTCAAGAAAACAGCACAAATCTATCTTGGTCAAAGTGAGACAAACTGACAGCACAGAGAGGAGTCAGGTTACAGCTCCTATCATACTCTATGGAGGAAAAGTGAGGATCAGCGTGAGGAAGGCTGATTCCAGATCTGCATTCACAGCTACATTGCTCAGTACTGCGGTGTAATGTCCTCCATGCTACTGTAGCTTGTGGATATGAGCTACATAGACCAGGAGAGCAGTGACCCCATGTCTGAGTGTGCTGTGTATGGGAGACATCAGAGCGGCTCAGATGGAACTGAATATCACAGCTACACTGCTCAGTACTGTGTATAATGTCCTCCCTGCTGCTGCTGAACCTTTACTATATACAGGAGAGCAGTGACCCCCATGTCTGAGTGTGCTGTGTATGGGAGACATGAGAGCGGTTCAGATGGAACTGAATATCACAGCTACACTGCTCAGTACTGCGCATAATGTCCTCCCTGCTGCTGCTGGACATTTACTATGAACAGGTGAGCAGGAATCCTCCATGTCTGAGTGTGCTGTGTATGGGAGACATAATGGCAGCTCAAAGAGAACTGAATATCACAGCTACACTGCTCAGTACTGCGGTGTAATGTCCTGCATGCTGCTGCTGAACCTTTACTATATACAGGAGAGCAGTGACCCCATGTCTGAGTGTGCTGTGTATGGGAGACATCAGAGCGGCTCAGATGGAACTGAATATCACAGCTACACTGCTCAGTACTGTGTATAATGTCCTCCCTGCTGCTGCTGAACCTTTACTATATACAGGAGAGCAGTGACCCCCATGTCTGAGTGTGCTGTGTATGGGAGACATCAGAGCGGCTCAGATGGAACTGAATATCACAGCTACACTGCTCAGTACTGCGCATAATGTCCTCCCTGCTGCTGCTGGACATTTACTATATACAGGAGAGCAGGAATCCTCCATGTCTGTGTGTGCTGTGTTATGAATGTGCTAGAGATGGTTTCTGAGCAGAGGCTCCCTCTGGTGGTTACAGACAATACTGAACCTTTCAGCGAGGAGTGCAACCTGGAATCACGGACTGGTCTGATATAAGGGAGGTTCCCTCCCATGATGGTTGCCGGTGATCAATTGTTCTTGTCTCAATTGTGGTTCCTGGTTCATTTGGAAGTTTGCTGTAGTCTTGCCTGCATCTCCTGCTTTCAGATAAGATATTTTTTGCTTTTCTTTTTGTGCTTGCTTTTTGCATTGTTTTCTGCACTTTTGTGGAGGTCAGCCAGGTCCCCTCCTGGGGCCTGAGCTCCTCACAGTTTTTCTGCAGCCACTGTTATTTGCTCATTTGCTTTTTCCTGTTTTTTCAGCGGCTGCGGCTTGGTTTTTGTTCACACTGAGATCTGATTTAGTGCGAGGCGAGATCGTGTGATCTCAGTATTTTTGTAATCAGAATTGTTGGATTTTTGTAGGGTTTTCTGGGTTGCAGAAAGTAATCTCTCCTTTCCTATCCTATTTAGTCAGCTTGTGGCCCCAGTCTTTGCTCTGTCTATTTTCTGCCTATGTTTGTATTTTCATCTTGTCTAACGGCCATTATATGTTTGGGGGCTTCCTATTTTCTTTGGGGATCTGCTCCGGGGCAGATAGCTTTCATCTTTCTGCCTTTAGGTGTAGTTATCTCTCAAGCTGTGACGAGGCGTCTAGGATCAACGTAGGAATGCTCCACGGCTACCTCTAGTTGTGTCGTTAGTTTAGGAATCTGCAACCCATCAGTTACCAACATCTCAGGTGTTCGGCTGCCCTGCTGTTGTTCCTGTCCTCCTCAGCTACCGAAACATAACATTATCACCGGCCATAACTGAAAATTATATGGTACTCACAGAAGGGAAAAATAGTGTGGAAAGAAAAAAGTTGTCAGAGATTTTTTTTTTTTCGTCTGTTGCATTTTTTCCCTCTTTTTCTCTGGGTGTTGAGGAGGATTCTTTTTTTCTCTCAATGGAGTTTGCACAGTTGTCTGGCCGTGTGGATCAGCTTGCCACTGAAGTTCGGAGTATTGCTACCGATCTTGCTGGGTTGCCGGTTGTGGAACCTAGGATTCCTATGCCAGATTTGTTTTTGGGGGATCGGGCTAAATTTCTGAATTTCAAAAATAACTGTAAGTTGTTTTTTGCCTTAAAGCCTAAGTCCTCAGGTAAGGCAGCACAGCAGGTTCAAATTGTCATCTCTCTCCTGCGCGGCGATCCTCAGGATTGGGCTTTTTCCCTGACACCTGGGGATCCTGTTTTGAATGATGTTGATGCATTTTTTCTGGCTCTGGGGTTATTGTACGATGAACCTAATTTCACTGATCAAGCTGAAAAAACCTTGTTGGCATTAAATCAGGGGCTTGAGGACGCTGAGTTGTACTGTCAGAAATTCCGAAAGTGGGCAGTCCTGACCAAATGGAATGATGATGCTTTGGCAGCCCTTTTTCGGAAGGGTCTGTCAGAGAATGTAAAAGATGTTATGGTGGGTTTCCCTGCTCCCTCTGGTCTCAATGATTCTATGTCATTAGCGATTCAAATTGACAGACGTTTGCGTGAGCGTAGAAGTATGCGTGGAATAGTGTTGCCTTGTGAACCAGCTTCTGAACCCATGCAGTGTGATAGAGTGGCTTCTGGGGCTCAGCGTCATGAGTTTCGAAAGCATAATGGGTTATGTTTCTACTGTGGTGATGCCTCTCATGCTATTTCAGTCTGCCCTAAGCGGGGAAGACGTTTTGCACGCTCAGTTGTCTTGGGTAGTGTTCAGACTAAATTTCTGTTGACTGTTACCCTGATTTACTCCCTGTCCACATTTTCTGCTCAGGCTTTTGTTGATTCGGGAGCAGCTATTAACCTGATGGATTTTGATTTTGCTAAACATTGTGGGTTTCCCTTGATACCCCTACGGAAGTCTATTCCCCTAATGGGGATTGATTCTACCCCTTTGGCTGAGAATAAACCCCAGTTCTCTACTCAGGTGATAATGAGGGTTGAACCTGATCATCAAGAGAGTTGCAAATTTTTGGTGCTGTATAATCTGCATTACATTATTGTACTAGGTTTCCCTTGGTTACAGTCTCATAATCCTGTTTTGGATTGGAAATCTGTGTCTGTAACCAGTTGGGGCTGCCAATGTGTTAATGCCAACACTCCTGTTTTTTCTGCCTCTCCCCAGGCTCAAGATGTTCCTGACTTTTTGACTGATTTTTCTGATGTGTTTAGCGAAAGTTAATCTGCATCCTTGCCCCCCCCATAGGAGCTATGACTGCGCTATTAAATTAGTGCCTGGTAGTAAATTCCCTAAAGGTCACCTTTTTAACTTGTCTGTACCTGAACATGACGCTATGCGGTCTTATATCAAGGAGTCATTGGAGAAGGGTCATATCAGACCATCCTCTTCACCCTTGGGTGCCGGTTTTTTCTTTGTGGCCAAAAAGGATGGTTCATTAAGGCCGTGTATTGATTATCGTCTCTTGAACAATATCACTGTGAAATATCAATATCTGTTACCCTTGATTTCTGACCTGTTTTCCAGGGTGAAAAGTGCTACTTGGTTTACCAAGCTTGACCTCAGGGGGGCGTATAACCTTATTCGCATTAAGCACGGGGATGAATGGAAGACGGCGTTTAATACCCCAGAGGGGCATTTTGAGTACCTAGTGATGCCCTTTGGGCTCACTAATGCTCCTTCCGTCTTCCATTCCTTCATGAATGACATTTTCAGGGATTTTGTGGACAAATTTCTGATTGTTTATTTGGATGATATCTTGATTTTTTCCAGTGACTGGGACTCTCATGTGAAACATGTTCGGACTGTGTTCCAGATTTTGAGAGAGAATGCTCTGTATGTGAAGGGATCAAAGTGTCTTTTTAGCGTACAGAGGATCTCATTTCTGGGATTCATTTTGTCTCCATCTTTTATTGAAATGGACACGGTCAAGGTTCAGGCCATCTGTGATTGGGTCCAACCTACTTCATTAAAGGCTCTTCAGAGATTCTTGGGTTTTGCCAATTTTTATCGTAAATTTATTGGTAATTTCTCTGTTATTGTTAAACCATTGACTGATTTGACCAAAAAGGGTTCTGATGTGGGGAATTGGCCTCCTGAGGCAGTCTCTGCATTTCAAGAACTTAAACAGAGATTCACTTCTGCTCCTGTTCTACGGCAGCCAGATGTTTCTCTGCCATTTCAGGTGGAGGTTGATGCCTCTGAAATTGGGGCAGGTGCCGTTTTGTCCCAAAGAGATCCTGAGACCTCTAAAAGTAACCCTTGTGCTTTTTTCTCTCAAAAATTTTCTCCAACTGAACGTAATTATGACGTGGGTAATCGGGAGTTATTGGCCATGAAGTGGGCTTTTGAAGAGTGGAGACATTGGCTGGAGGGAGCCAAACATCAGGTGGTGGTCCTCACGGACCATAAGAATCTGGTTTATCTGGAATCAGCCAAGCGACTTAATCCTAGACAGGCCAGGTGGGCCTTGTTTTTCACACGTTTTAATTTTGTGGTTTCCTTTCTTCCTGGCACTAAGAATGTTAAGGCGGGTGCCCTCTCGAGGAGTTTCCTTGCGGACTCTCCTGAGTTATCTGATCCTGCTGTTATTTTGAAAGAGGGTGTAGTTCTTTCCGCCATTTCGCCCAATTTGAGACTGGCTCTGGAAGGGTGTCAGGAGGACAAACCCGAGCGCTGCCCTGTTGGGAAATTGTTTGTCCCAGACCAGTGGAAGAAGAGTGTGATGTCTGAGATTCATTGTTCCGCTTTGGCCGGTCATCCCGGAATTTTTGGTACCAGAGACTTGGTGAGTCGGTCCTTTTGGTGGCCTACTTTGTCTCGTGACGTCAGGGAGTTTGTGCAGTCCTGTGGGACTTGCTCTCGCTCCAAGCCTTGCTCTCGCTCTAGTGGTTTGTTTATGCCATTGCCTGTGCCCAAGAGACCATGGACCCATATCTCTATGGATTTTATTTCCGACCTCCCTGTTTCTCAGAGAATGACCATTATCTGGGTGATTTGTGATAGGTTTTCCAAGATGATACATCTTGTGCCATTACCTAAGTTGCCTTCCTCCTCTGAATTGGTGCCTTTGTTCCTTCAGCACGTGGTTCGTTTACACGGCATTCCTGAGAACATTGTGTCTGACAGAGGAGTCCAGTTTGTTTCCAGATTTTGGAGGACTTTTTGTTCTAAACTTGGTGTTCAATTGTCTTTCTCCTCTGCTTTTCATCCTCAGACCAATGGACAAACTGAGAGAACAAACCAGACATTGGAGACTTATCTGAGATGTTTTGTGTCTGCTGATCAAGATGACTGGGTCTCTTTTTTGCCTTTGGCTGAGTTTGCTCTTAATAATAGGGCAAGCTCTGCCACTTTGATGTCTCAATTTTTCTGCAATTTTGGGTTTCACCCTCGATTTTCTTTGGGACAGACGGAGGCTTCTGTCTGTCCGGGTGTTGACTCTGTTGTGGAGCGTATGCAGCAGATTTGGGACCAGGTAGTGGAGAGGTTGTCCCTCTCTCAGGAGAAGGCCCAGCGGTTTGCCAACCGGCATAGGACTGATGGTCCTCGGTTTAAAGTGGGGGACTTGGTCTGGTTGTCCTCAAGAAATATCCCTATGAGAGTTGCATCTCCTAAGTTTAAGCCTAGGTTCATTGGACCTTATAAGATCATGGAGATTATTAATCCTGTTTCCTTTCGTTTACTTCTTCCAGGGACATTTAAGATCCATAACGTGTTCCACAAGTCCTTATTGAAGAGGTTTGTCGAGCCAGTGGTTCCTATGGCTGCGCCTCCTGACCCTGTTTTGGTTGAGGGCAATCTGGAGTATGTGGTTGAGAAAACATTGGATTCTCGTTTTTCTAGACGGAAACTCCAGTATTTGGTTAAGTTGAGAGGTTATGGTCAGGAGGACAATTCTTGGGTGTTTGCTTCGGACATCCATGCTAGGAGACTGATCCATGTGTATCACAGAGCTCATCCTGACCAACCTGTGTTGTGAATGGGTTTGAGATTAGTTCTGAGCAGAGGCTCCCTCTGGTGGTTACAAGCGGTGCTAGTGAAGATTGTGAGGACTGGGAATCAGGTGTTACTGACTGGTCTTATATAAGGGAGTCATTTTCCCATCAGGGTTGCCGGTGATCAATTGTTCTGGTCTGAATCCTTCATTCCAGTTTCCCTTGTAGCCTGCTGTGTCGTGTCTGCATCTCCTGCTATCAGATAAGACCTTTTCTTCTTTTGTGTTTGTACTATATTTTTGCATTTTGTCCTGCACTTCTGTGGGGGCCTTCAGGGTCCCCTCCGGGGGCTTTTGCCCTCTCAGTTTAGTTCAGCCACTGATGTTTGTACTTTTGCTTTTTCCAGTTTTTTCAGTGGCTGCTGTTTTGATTTTGTTACACCAGAGAACTAATTTAGGTGGTAGAGGTCGTGTGATCTCAGGTGATTTTGAAATTAGTAGAGTTGGTGTTTTTCAGGGTTTTCTGAGATTGCAGTAAGTACCCTTCCTATCCTTTTCTATTTAGATAGTTTGGGCCCCAGCGTTTGCTCATACTATTTTCTTTCTGTGTCAGTATTTCCTCTTGTCTAACCGCCATTACATGTTTGGGGGCTTTCTATTATCTTTGGGGTTCTGCTCCGGGGCGGATAGCTTTCCTATTTCTATCTTTAGGTGTAGTTAGTTTCTCAGGCTGTGACGAGGCGTCTAGGACCAACGTAGGAACGCTCCACGGCTGCCTCTAGTTGTGGTGGTTAGTCAGGGTACTGCAATCTCATAGATTCCAACTGCTCTGGTGTATTGCTTTATTTTGCCTGCACTCCTCAGCTACCGAAACATAACAGTATCACCGGCCTAAAAATTGAAAATTGTATGGTACTCACAGAAGGGAAAAAATATTGTGAAAGAAAAAAGGTTGTCAGAGTTGTCAGAGATATTTTTCTGTTTGTTGCATTTTTTTTTTTTCCCTCTGTATCTCTGGGTGCTGGGAAGGATCTTTTCTCCCAATGGAGTTTGCACAGTTGTCTGGCCGTGTGGATCAGCTTGCCACTGAGGTTCGGAGTATTGCTATCTATCTTGCTGGGTTGCCTGTTGTGGAACCTAGGATTCCCATGACAGATTTGTTTTTAGGGGATCGAGCTAAGTTTCAGAATTTCAAAAATAATTGTAAATTGTTTTTTGCCTTAAAATCTAAGTCCTCAGGAAACGCAGCGCAGCAGGTTCAAATTATCATCTTTCTCCTGCGCGGCGATCCTCAGGATTGGGCTTTTTCCCTGATACCTGGGGATCCTGTTTTGAGTGATGTTGATGCGTTTTTTCAGGCTTTGGGGTTATTGTACGATGAGCCTAATTTCACTGATCAAGCTGAAAAAGCCTTGTTGGCATTAAATCAGGGGCTTGATGACGCTGAGTTATACTGTCAGAGATTCCGTAGGTGGGCAGTCCTGACCAAATGGAATGACGACGCTTTGGCGGCCCTTTTCCGGAAGGGTCTGTCAGATAATGTAAAGGATGTTATGGTGGGATTCCCTGTCCCCTCTGGTCTCAATGATTCTATGTCATTAGCGATTCAAATTGACAGACGTTTGCGTGAGCGGAGAAGTATGCGTGGAATGGTGTTGCCTTGTGAACCAGCTTCTGAACCCATGCAGTGTGATAGAGTGGTGTCTGGGGCACAGCGTCATGAGTTTCGAAAGCGCAATGGGTTATGTTTCTACTGTGGTGATGCCTCTCATGCTATTTCAGTCTGCCCTAAGCGGGGAAGACGTTTTGCACGCTCAGTTGTCTTCGGTAGTGTTCAGACTAAGTTTTTATTAACTGTCACTCTGATATGCTCTCTGTCCTCATTTTCTGCTCAGGCTTTCGTTGATTCTGGAGCAGCTATTAACCTGATGGATTATAATTTTGCTAAACGTTGTGGGTTTCCCTTGATACCCCTACAGAAGTCTATTCCCCTACTTGGGATCGATTCTACCCCTTTGGCTGAGAATAAACCCCAGTTTTCTACTCAGGTGATAATGAGGGTTGAACCTGATCACCAGGAGTGCTGCAAATGTTTGGTTCTATATAATCTGCATGACATTATCGTGCTGGGTTTCCCTTGGTTACAGTCTCATAATCCTGTTTTGGATTGGACATCTGTGTCTGTAACCAGTTGGGGCTGCCAATGTGTTAATACCAACACTCCTGTTTTTTCTGCCTCCCCCAGGCTCAGGATGTTCCTGACTTTTTGACTGATTTTTCTGATGTGTTTAGCGAAAGTTAATCTGCATCCTTGCCCCCCCCATAGGAGCTATGACTGCGCTATTAAATTAGTGCCTGGTAGTAAATTCCCTAAAGGTCACCTTTTTAACTTGTCTGTACCTGAACATGACGCTATGCGGTCTTATATCAAGGAGTCATTGGAGAAGGGTCATATCAGACCATCCTCTTCACCCTTGGGTGCCGGTTTTTTCTTTGTGGCCAAAAAGGATGGTTCATTAAGGCCGTGTATTGATTATCGTCTCTTGAACAATATTACTGTGAAATATCAATACCCGTTACCCTTGATTTCTGACCTGTTTTCCAGGGTGAAAAACGCTACTTGGTTTACCAAGCTTGACCTCAGGGGGGCATATAACCTTATTCGCATTAAGCACGGGGATAAATGGAAGACGGCATTCAATACCCCTGAAGGGCATTTTGAGTACCTAGTGATGCCCTTTGGGCTCACTAATGCTCCTTCCGTCTTCCAGTCCTTCATGAATGACATTTTCAGGGATTTTGTGGACAAATTTCTGATTGTTTATTTGGATGATATCTTGATTTTTTCTAATGACTGGGACTCTCATGTGAAACATGTTCGAACTGTATTCCAGATTTTGAGAGAGAATGCTCTGTATGTGAAGGGATCAAAGTGTCTTTTTGGCGTACAGAGGATCTCATTTCTGGGATTCATTTTGTCCCCATCTGTTATTGAAATGGACCCGGTCAAGGTTCAGGCCATCTGTGATTGGGTCCAACCTACTTCATTAAAGGCTCTTCAGAGATTTTTGGGTTTTGCCAATTTTTATCGTAAATTTATTGGTAATTTCTCGGTTATTGTTAAACCATTAACTGATTTGACCAGAAAGGGTTCTGATGTGGTGAATTGGCCTCCTGAGGCAGTCTCTGCATTTCAGGAACTTAAGCAGAGATTCACTTCTGCTCTTGTTCTACGGCAGCCTGTTGTTTCTCTGCCATTTCAGGTGGAGGTTGATGCCTCTGAAATTGGGGCAGGTGCCGTTTTGTCCCAAAAAGATCCAGAGACCTCTAAAAGTAACCCTTGTGCCTTTTTCTCTCGAAAATTTTCTCCTACTGAACGTAATTATGACGTGGGTAATCGGGAATTATTGGCCATGAAGTGGGCTTTTGAAGAGTGGAGACATTGGCTGGAGGGAGCCAAACATCAGGTGGTGGTCCTTACGGACCATAAGAATCTGGTCTATCTGGAATCTGCCAAGCGACTCAATCCTAGACAGGCCAGGTGGGCCTTGTTTTTCACACGTTTTAATTTTGTGGTTTCCTTTCTTCCTGGCACTAAGAATGTTAAGGTGGATGCCCTCTCGAGGAGTTTCCTTGCGGACTCTCCTGAGTTATCTGATCCTTCTGTTATTTTGAAAGAGGGTGTAGTTCTTTCCACCATCTCGCCCAATTTGAGACTTGCTCTGGAGGGGTGTCAGGAGGATAGGCCCGAGCGCTGCCCTGTTGGAAAATTGTTTGTCCCGGACCAATGGAAAAAGAGTGTGATGTCTGAGATTCATTGTTCCGCATTGGCTGGGCATCCCGGAATTTTTGGTACCAGAGACTTGGTTAGTCGGTCCTTTTGGTGGCCTACCTTGTCTCGTGATGTCAGGGAATTTGTGCAGTCCTGCGGGACTTGCTCTCGCTCCAAGCCTTGCTCTCGCTCTAGTGGTTTGTTGATGCCATTGCCTGTGCCCAAGAGACCATGGACCCATATCTCTATGGATTTCATTTCCGATCTTCCTGTTTCTCAGAGAATGACCACCATCTGGGTAATTTGTGATAGGTTTTCCAAAATGATACATCTTGTGCCATTACCTAAGTTGCCTTCCTCCTCTGAATTGGTGCCGTTGTTCCTTCAGCACGTGGTTCGTTTACACGGCATTCCTGAGAACATTGTGTCTGACAGAGGAGTCCAGTTTGTTTCCAGATTTTGGAGGACTTTTTGTTCTAAACTGGGTGTTCAATTGTCTTTCTCCTCGGCATTTCATCCTCAGACCAATGGTCAAACTGAGAGAACAAACCAGACATTGGAGACTTATCTAAGATGCTTTGTGTCTGCTGATCAGGATGACTGGGTCTCTTTTTTGCCTTTGGCTGAGTTTGCTCTTAATAATAGGGCTAGCTCTGCCACTTTGATGTCTCCGTTTTTCTGTAATTCTGGGTTTCACCCTCGATTTTCTTCAGGACAGACGGAGGCTTCTGTCTGTCCAGGTGTTGACTCTGTTGTGGAGCGTATGCAACAGATTTGGGACCAGGTAGTGGAGAGGTTGTCCCTCTCTCAGGAGAGGGCCCAGCGGTTTGCTAACCGGCATAGGACTGATGATCCTCGGTTTAAAGTGGGGGACTTGGTCTGGTTGTCCTCAAAGAATATTCCTATGAGAGTGGCATCTCCTAAGTTTAAGCCTAGGTTCATTGGACCTTATAAGATCATGGAGATTATTAATCCTGTTTCTTTTCGTTTGCTTCTTCCAGGGACATTTAAGATCCATAACGTGTTCCACAAGTCCTTGTTGAAGAGGTTTGTTGAGCCAGTGGTTCCTGCTGCTGTGCCTCCTGACCCTGTTTTGGTTGAGGGCAATCTGGAGTATGTGGTTGAGAAAATATTGGATTCTCGTTTTTCTAGACGGAAACTCCAATATTTGGTTAAATGGAGAGGTTATGGTCAGGAAGACAATTCTTGGGTGTTTGCTTCGGACATCCATGCTAGGAGACTTATCCGTGCGTATCATAGAACTCATCCCGACTGACCTGGTTGCTCAAATGAGGGTTCGGTGACCCCTCCTCAAGGGGGGGGTACTGTTGTGAATGGGTTTGAGATGAGTTCTGAGCAGAGGCTCCCTCTGGTGGTTACAAGCGGTGCTAGTGAAGATTGTGAGGACTGGGAATCAGGTGTTACTGACTGGTCTTATATAAGGGAGTCATTTTCCCATCAGGGTTGCCGGTGATCAATTGTTCTGGTCTGAATCCTTCATTCCAGTTTCCCTTGTAGCCTGCTGTGTCGTGTCTGCATCTCCTGCTATCAGATAAGACCTTTTCTTCTTTTGTGTTTGTACTATATTTTTGCATTTTGTCCTGCACTTCTGTGGGGGCCTTCAGGGTCCCCTCCGGGGGCTTTTGCCCTCTCAGTTTAGTTCAGCCACTGATGTTTGTACTTTTGCTTTTTCCAGTTTTTTCAGTGGCTGCTGTTTTGATTTTGTTACACCAGAGAACTAATTTAGGTGGTAGAGGTCGTGTGATCTCAGGTGATTTTGAAATTAGTAGAGTTGGCGTTTTTCAGGGTTTTCTGAGATTGCAGTAAGTACCCTTCCTATCCTTTTCTATTTAGATAGTTTGGGCCCCAGCGTTTGCTCATACTATTTTCTTTCTGTGTCAGTATTTCCTCTTGTCTAACCGCCATTACATGTTTGGGGGCTTTCTATTATCTTTGGGGTTCTGCTCCGGGGCACATAGCTTTCCTATTTCTATCTTTAGGTGTAGTTAGTTTCTCAGGCTGTGACGAGGCGTCTAGGACCAACGTAGGAACGCTCCACGGCTGCCTCTAGTTGTGGTGGTTAGTCAGGGTACTGCAATCTCATAGATTCCAACTGCTCTGGTGTATTGCTTTATTTTGCCTGCACTTCTCAGCTACCGAAACATAACAAACCTGGTTGCACAAATGAGGGTTCGGTGACCCCTCCTCAAGGGGGTGGTACTGTTGTGAATGTTTTAGAAATGAATTCTGAGCAGAAGCTCCCTCTGGTGGTTACAAACAATACTGAACCATTCAATGAGGATTGGCAATCAGGAATCACAGACTGGCTGGATATAAGGGAGGTTTCCCCCCATCATGGTTGCCGGTGATCAATTGTTCTTGTCTCAACGTTGTTTCATGGTTCACTTGGAAGCTTGCTGAGTCTTGCCTCTTCTCCTGCTCTCAGATAAGATATTTTCTGTTTTTTGTTTTTGTGCTTGCCATTTGCATATTTCTCTGCATTTCTGTGAGGTTGGCCAGGTTACCTTCCCCGGGGGGCTTGGGCTCCTCTCGGTTCCTCTGGAGCCACTGTTGTTTGTTCATTTGCCTTTTCCAGTTTTTTCAGTGGCTGCTGCTTAGTTTTGTTACACCAGAGAACTAATTTAGGTGTTAGAGGTCGTGTGATCTCAGGTGTTTTTGCAATTAGTAGCGTTGGCTTTTTTCTAGGGTTTTTTTTGGATTGCAGTAAGTATCCTTCCTATCCTTTTCTGTCCAGGTAGATTGGGCCCCAGCGTTTGCTCATACTATTTTCTGTCTGTGTCTGTATTTCCTCTTGTCTAACCGCCATTACATGTTTGGGGGCTTCCTATGTTCTTTGGGGATCTGCTCCGGGGCAGATAGCTTTCCTCTTTCTATCTTTAGGTGTAGTTAACCTCTCAGGCTGTGACGAGGCGTCTAGGATCAACGTAGGAACGCTCCACGGCTGCCTGTAGTTGTGGTGGTTAGTCAGGGTACTGCAATCCAGTAGATTCCAACCTCTCTGGTGTATTGCCGTTTTTGCCTGCTCTCCTCAGCTACCAAAACATAACAGTAACCCTTGTGCCATTACCTAAGTTACCTTCCTCCTCCGAATTGGTGCCTTTGTTCCTTCAGCACGTGGTTCGGTTACATGGCATTCCGGAGAACATTGTGTCTGACAGAGGAGTCCAGTTTGTTTCCAGATTTTGGAGGACATTTTGTTCTAAACTTGGTGTTCAATTATCTTTCTCCTCTGCTTTTCATCCTCAGACCAATGGACAAACCGAGAGAACAAACCAGACCTTGGAGACTTATTTGAGATGTTTTGTGTCTGCTGATCAAGATGACTGGGTCTCTTTTTTTGCCTTTGGCTGAGTTTGCTCTTAATAATAGGGCTAGCTCTGCCACCTTGATGTCTCAATTTTTCTGCAATTTTAGGTTTCACCCTCGATTTTCTTCGGGACAGGCGGAGGCTTCTGTGTGTCCGGGTGTTGACTCTGTTGTGGAGCGAATGCAGCAGATTTGGGACCAGGTAGTGGAGAGGTTGTCTCTCTCTCAGGAGAAAGCCCAACGGTTTGCCAACCGGCATAGGACTGATGGTCCTCGGTTTGAAGTGGGGGACTTGGTTTGGTTGTCCTCAAGAAATATCCCTATGAGAGTTGCATCTCCAAAGTTTAAGCTTAGGTTCATTGGACCTTATAAGATCATGGAGATTCTTAATCCTGTTTCCTTCCGTTTGCTTCTTCCAGGGACATTTAAGATCCATAACGTGTTCCACAAGTCCTTATTGAAGAGATTTGTCGAGCCAGTGGTTCCTATGGCTGCGCCTCCTGACCCTGTTTTGGTTGAGGGCAATCTGGAGTATGTGGTTGAGAAAATATTGGATTCTCGTTTTTCTAGACAGAAACTCCAGTATTTGGTTAAGTGGAGAGGTTATGGTCAGGAGGACAATTCTTGGGTGTTTGCTTCGGACATCCATGCTAGGAGACTGATCCGTGCCTATCACCGAGCTCATCCTGATCGGCCTGGTTGCACAAGTGAGGGTTCGGAGACCCCTCCTCAAGGGGGGGGTACTGTTATGAATGTGCTAGAGATGGTTTCTGAGCAGAGGCTCCCTCTGGTGGTTACAGACAGTACTGAACGTTTCAGCGAGGAGTGGCAATCTGGAATCACGGACTGGTCTGATATAAGGGAGGTTCCCTCCCATGATGGTTGCCGGTGATCAATTGTTCTAGTCTCAATTGAGGTTCCTGCTTCATTTGGAAGTTTGCTGGAGTCTTGCCTGCATCTCCTGCTTTCAGATAAGATATTTTTTGCTTTTCTTTTTGTGCTTGCTTTTTGCATTGTTTTCTGCACTTTTGTGGAGGTCAGCCAGGTCCCATCCTGGGGCCTGAGCTCCTCACAGTTTATCTGCAGCCAATGTTATTTGCTCATTTGCTTTTTCCTATTTTTTCAGAGGCTGCGGCTTGGTTTTTGTTCACACTGAGATCTGATTTAGTGGGTGGCGAGATCGTGTGATCTCAGTATTTTTGTAATCAGAATTGTTGGATTTTTGTAGGGTTTTCTGGGTTGCAGAAAGTAATCTCTCCTGTCGTATCCTATTTAGTCAGTTTGTGGCCCCAGCGTTTGCTCAGTCTATTTTCTGCCTATGTTTGTATTTTCATCTTGTCTAACCGCCATTATATGTTTGGGGGCTTCCTATGTTCTTTGGGGATCTGCTCCGGGGCAGATAGCTTTCATCTTTCTGCCTTTAGGTGTAGTTATCTCTCAGGCTGTGACGAGGCGTCTAGGATCAACGTAGGAACGCTCCACGGCTACCTCTAGTTGTGTCGTTAGTTTAGGAATCTGCAACCCATCAGTTACCAACATCTCAGGTGTTCAGCTGCCCTGCTGTTGTTCCTGTCCTCCTCAGCTACCGAAACATAACAGTGCTGTGTATGGGAGACATCATGGCAGCTCAGAGGGAACTGAATATCACAGCTACCCTGCTCAGTACTGTGTATAATGTCCTCCCTGCTGCTGAACCTTTATTATATACAGGTGAGCAGGAATCCTCCATGTCTGTGTGTGCTGTGTATGGGAGACATCAGAGTGGCTCAGAGAGAACTGATTATCACAGCTACACTGCTCAGTGCTGCGTATAATGTCCTCCATGCTGCTGCTGAACCTTTACTATATACAGGAGAGCAGTGACCCCCATTTCTGAGTGTGCTGTGTATGGGAGACATCAGATCGGCTCAGATGTAACTGAATATCACAGCTACACTGCTCAGTACTGCGTTTGTAATGTCCTCCATGCGGCTGCTGAAACTGTTACTATATTACAGGAGAGCAGTGACCACCATGTCTGAGTGTGCTGTGTATGGGAGATCATCAGAGCGGCTCAGAGAGAACTGATTATCACAGCTACACTGCTCAGTGCTGCGTATAATGTCCTCCATGCTGCTGCTGAACCTTTACTATATGCAGGAGAGCAGTGACCACCATGTCTGAGTGTGCTGTGTATGGGAGACATCAGAGCGGCTCAGATGGAACTGAATATCACAGCTACACTGCTCAGTACTGCATATAATGGCCTCCATGCTGCTGCTGAACCTTTACTATATACAGGAGAGCAGTGACCACCATGTCTGAGTGTTCTGTGTTATGGGAGACATCATGGCAGCTCAGAGGGAACTGAATATCACAGCTACACTGCTCAGTACTGTGCTGTAATGTCCTCCCTGCTGCTGCTGAACCTTTACTATGAACAGGTGAGCAGGAATCCTCCATGTCTGAGTGTGCTGTGTATGGGAGACATAATGGCAGCTCAAAGAGAACTGAATATCACAGCTACACTGCTCAGTACTGGGTATAATATCCTCCCTGCTGCTGCTGAACCTTTACTATATACAGGAGAGCAGTGACTCCATATCTGAGCTGTGTATGGGAGACATCAGAGCGGCTCAGATGGAACTGAATATCACAGCTACACTGCTCAGTACTGCATATAATGGCCTCCATGCTGCTGCTGAACCTTTACTATATACAGGAGAGCAGTGACCACCATGTCTGAGTGTGCTGTGTATGGGAGACATCAGAGCGGCTCAGATGGAACTGAATATCACAGCTACACTGCTCAGTACTGCATATAATGGCCTCCATGCTGCTGCTGAACCTTTACTATATACAGGAGAGCGGGAAACCCCATGTCTGTGTGCGCTGTGTATGGGAGACATAATGGCAGCTCAAAGAGAACTGAATATCACAGCTACACTGCTCAGTACTGGTTTAATGTCCTCCCTGCTGCTGCTGAACCTTTACTATATACAGGAGAGCAGTGACCACCATGTCTGAGTGTGCTGTGTATGGGAGACATCAGAGCGGCTCAGAGAGAACTGATTATCACAGCTACACTGCTCAGTGCTGCGTATAATGTCCTCCATGCTGCTGCTGAACCTTTACTATATGCAGGAGAGCAGTGACCACCATGTCTGAGTGTGCTGTGTATGGGAGACATCAGAGCGGCTCAGATGGAACTGAATATCACAGCTACACTGCTCAGTACTGCATATAATGGCCTCCATGCTGCTGCTGAACCTTTACTATATACAGGAGAGCAGGAATCCCCATGTCTGTGTGCGCTGTGTATGGGAGACATCATGGCAGCTCAGAGGGAACTGAATATCACAGCTACACTGCTCAGTACTGTGCTGTAATGTCCTCCCTGCTGCTGCTGAACCTTTACTATGAACAGGTGAGCAGGAATCCTCCATGTCTGTGTGTGCTGTGTATGGGAGACATAATGGCAGCTCAAAGAGAACTGAATATCACAGCTACACTGCTCAGTACTGGGTATAATATCCTCCCTGCTGCTGCTGAACCTTTACTATATACAGGAGAGCAGTGACCTCCATATCTGAGCTGTGTATGGGAGACATCAGAGCGGCTCAGATGGAACTGAATATCACAGCTACACTGCTCAGTACTGCATATAATGGCCTCCATGCTGCTGCTGAACCTTTACTATATACAGGAGAGCAGTGACCACCATGTCTGAGTGTGCTGTGTATGGGAGACATCAGAGCGGCTCAGATGGAACTGAATATCACAGCTACACTGCTCAGTACTGCATATAATGGCCTCCATGCTGCTGCTGAACCTTTACTATATACAGGAGAGCAGGAATCCCCCATGTCTGTGTGCGCTGTGTATGGGAGACATAATGGCAGCTCAAAGAGAACTGAATATCACAGCTACACTGCTCAGTACTGGGTATAATGTCCTCCCTGCTGCTGCTGAACCTTTACTATATACAGGAGAGCAGTGACCACCATGTCTGAGTGTGCTGTGTATGGGAGACATCAGAGCGGCTCAGAGAGAACTGATTATCACAGCTACACTGCTCAGTGCTGCGTATAATGTCCTCCATGCTGCTGCTGAACCTTTACTATATGCAGGAGAGCAGTGACCACCATGTCTGAGTGTGCTGTGTATGGGAGACATCAGAGCGGCTCAGATGGAACTGAATATCACAGCTACACTGCTCAGTACTGCATATAATGGCCTCCATGCTGCTGCTGAACCTTTACTATATACAGGAGAGCAGGAATCCCCATGTCTGTGTGCGCTGTGTATGGGAGACATCATGGCAGCTCAGAGGGAACTGAATATCACAGCTACACTGCTCAGTACTGTGCTGTAATGTCCTCCCTGCTGCTGCTGAACCTTTACTATGAACAGGTGAGCAGGAATCCTCCATGTCTGTGTGTGCTGTGTATGGGAGACATAATGGCAGCTCAAAGAGAACTGAATATCACAGCTACCCTGCTCAGTACTGGGTATAATGTCCTCCCTGCTGCTGCTGAACCTTTACTATATACAGGAGAGCAGTGACCTCCATATCTGAGCTGTGTATGGGAGACATCACAGCGGCTCAGACACAACACAGATCAGTGCTAGATTCTTTACAGGGGAAAAACTGGTGAAAATGCCGGATACAGGTGACATAATGGCCTCAGGTACAGGAAGGATGGAGGCAGTGACTGATGCATCGTGTTATTCCCGGCTTGTGTTCATCTCATCTGTGACATTGTAATAAAATCATCTGATGGCTGAGCCCAAGAAACGTTCACTGACAATAAGCAGAGCTCTTCACTCCTTTTCATTTTACAGTGTTGGGAATTCACAGCACATCAGGGGTTAAACGCATAAACTGTGTCCATCCAGCTGATGAAAACTACAACTCCCAGCATGTCTTCATCTGCCAGGGCATGCAAGTGATGGAAATCCCCAACAAAGAGGCAGCTGCAGGTGTAAATCACTGAGCTCTGTGTCCTCCACCTTCAGCTGGTTAGTTGGGGGTTTGGGGAGTTGCAGGCTTCCCCTGTGTGGAGCAATAGGTCGCAGGTCACTCATTTACTTTCCCTCTCTCTGGAGCACTCTGGAATGCCCGCTCCATCTGCAATAAGCTTCATGTGATTCATGACCTCTTTCTCTCTCACAATCTTGCTTTCTTCGCCCTCACAGAAACATGGCTGACACCCTCTGACACCGCCTCCCCTGCTGCGCTGTGTTATGGCGGCCTCCAATTCACCCACACTCCTTGCCCTGGAAACAGACATGGTGGAGGAGTGGTGTTCTCCTTTCCTCTAACTGCAACTTTAACCCAATCCCACCTCTTCCCTCCCTAATCCTCCCCTCCTTTGAAGTCCACTCTGTCCGCATCTACTCTCCCTCCAACCTCCAAGTGGCCTTCATATACCGACCTCCAGGCCCGACCACTGCCTTCATCGACCAATTCACTACCTGGCTTCTTCACTTTCTCTCCACTGACATCCCCACCATCATCATGGGTGACTTCAACATCCCCACTGATACCCTTCAGTCAGCAGCCTCCAAACTTCTGTCCCTTACTTCATCCTTTGGACTTACTCAGTGGTCCTCCTCAGCCACCCACACGGATTGTCATACATTAGACTTGGTCTTCACCCGTCTCTGCTCTCTATCTAACTTCACCACCTCCCCTCTCCCTCTATCCGACCACCATCTACTCACTTTCTCATCCCTGTCCTCCTCACCTGTCACTCATGTCTAGCAACACGTGCACCTCCGCAGACACCTTGCACACCTAGACATCCACACACTCTCTGACTCTAGTCTACCACTGGCATCAATATCCTCACTCCACGACACAGACAGTGCCACTGCTTTCTACAATGCCACTCTCACATTGGCTATTGACACGGTCGCCCCTCTCGTTCATGGCAGAATGCGACGTACCAACAGACAACCCTGGCACAATAACACCACTAAAAAGCTCCGGCAAGTGTCCAGGATTACAGAGCGGCGTTGGAAGAAAACAAATTCGCAAGACGACTTCACTGCATTCAAACAAGCAACACTCTCTTTCAAATCTGCCCTCACCTCTGCTAAACAGGCCTACTTCACAACCCTCGTATCTTCCCTATCCTACAACCCCAAACAGTTATTCAAAACTTTTAACTCCCTCCTCCGCCCACCACTGCCCCCTCCTACCTCCCTCATCTCTGCTGAGGACTTTGCCACACACTTCAAAAATAAGATCGACCAAACAAGGCAAGTCTTCATTAGTCAACCACCACAACCCCTTTGTATACCAGATCAATGCCCTAACCCCATACTCTCTATCTCCAACATCACCGAAGGGGAGCTTAATTGTCTTCTCTCCAAATCGCACCTCACAACCTGTGCACTTGACCCCATCCCAACCCTCCTCCTCCCCAACCTCACCACCACTATTATTCCATCCCTAACCCACCTCTTCAACCTATCACTAACTTCTGGTACCTTCCCTTCTGCTTTCAAGCATGCCACAATCACGCCTATCCTTAAAAAGCCAACCCTCGACCCAACCGCTATGTCCAGCTACCACCCAATATCGCTGCTCCCATTCGCTTCCAAACTCCTGGAGCTGCATGTCCACGCTGAGCTTTCCTACCACTTCTCTTCTAACTTGCTCTTTGACACTCTACAATCTGGTTTCCGCCCCCATCACTCCACTGAGACAGCCCTGACCAAAATTACTAATGACCTACTTACAGCCAAAGCGAACGTACAATACTCTATACTCCTGCTTCTTGACCTGTCCTCTGCTTTTGACACAGTTGACCACTGCCTTCTACTACATATTCTTCTCCTCCTTTGGCATTAAGGACCTTGCCCTATCCTGGATCTCCTCTACCTTTCCAACCGCACATTCAGCGTCTCCAACTCCCACACTACCTCCTCGTCCCACCCTCTCTCTGTTGGAGTCCCCAAGGCTCGGTTCTAGGACTCCTACTCTTCTCAATCTATACACTTGGCCTGGGGCAACTCATAAAGTCCCACGGATTCCAGTACCACCTTTACGCCGATGACACTCAGATCTACCTCTCTGGCCCAGACATCACCTCTCTGCTATCCAGAATCCCGGAGTGTCTATCAGCCATATCCTCCTTCTTCTCCTCCCGCTTCCTCAAACTCAATGTGGACAAATCTGAACTCATAATCTTTCCCCCATCCCACAGATCTTCCTTACCTGACCTATCTATCACAATTAACGACATCACGCTTTCCCCCGTACCAGAAGTCCGCTGCCTCGGAGTAACCCTTGACTCTGCCCGGTCCTTCAAACCGCACATCCAAGCTCTTTCTACCTCCTGTCGCCTTCAGCTCAAAAATATTTCAAGAATCTGTCCTTTCCTTAACCCTCAATCTACTAAAATGCTTGTGCACGCCCTCATCATCTCCCGCCTCGACTACTGCAACACCTTTTCTCTGGCCTCCCTGCTAACACCCTCGCACCTCTCCAGTCCATCCTTAACTCTGCTGCACGACTAATTCACCTCTCTCCTCGCTACTCCTCCGCTTCTCCCCTCTGCAAATCTCTTCACTGGCTCCCATTCCCTCAGCGTATCCAGTTCATATTACTAATACTGACCTACAAGGCCATCTATAACCTGTCTCCTCCTTATATCTCTGAACTAATCTCCCGATATCTTCCCTCACGTAATCTCCGATCCTCCCAAGACATCCTTCTCTCCTCCACACTTATTCGCTCCTCACCCAACCGCCTCCAAGACTTCTCCCGAATATCCCCCATCCTCTGGAATTCTTTGCCCCAACACGTCCGACTATCAACCACTCTCGGATCCTTCAGACGTAACCTGAAAACCCATCTCTTCAGGAAAGCCTACAGCCTGCAATGACCCCGCTGCCTCCTCACCACTACCGGAGATATCGCCTCAACCAACACCGGAACTGCTGCAACCCCCCGACCTGCTGTCTCCTGCCTCACAATCCTGTAGAATGTAAGCCCGAAAGAGCCGGGTCCTCTCCCCTCTGTATCAGTCTGTCATTGTTAGTTTACTGTAAGTGATATCTGTAATTTGTATGTAACCCCTTCTCATGTACAGCACCATGGAATCAATGGTGCTATAGAAATAAATAATAATAATAATTTACTTGTGTCTATTGATCATAAGCAGGGCGGTAATTGCGTGCACTGCGCAGTGTGTCCACTAGATGTCTCTGTTGTGCCTTCTCAGAGTCTGCAGCACATTGATTTTCCTCCTGGCACAGGATGGATGGATGGATGGATGATGGGATGCAGGAGGCTGAGATGCTGCAGCTCATCAGTGTGTGATCCTGGAAAATAACATGGCCGGAGCCAGTGGTTACAGTGCTGGGATTACATCCTGGGGCCCCAGCACTGCTGCAGCAGTCTGCTCCTCCCACACACGTTCACTATGAATGGAGCTGATACTTGCTGCAGTGGATTTTAATAGATTTCATGGGAAAATAACAGCTTTGCCACCATATTGTGCGATGTTCTTCCAAGCACACATTAATATTCAGATATGGCGGAGACCGCGTGCTCGTATACCACAAAGAGAAAAACTCCGTCTCCCCCGAGATCCAGAGTCTCCGAAGACTGGCCGTCCCTTTACAGCCGAAGGATAGCGATTTAAAGGGATATTGCGCCTTTCCCTGAGTTGCTTCATTATTTCTGAGTATCGGCCCCGTCTCCGGAGCCGCGGCTCGCCCGGCAGGTTTCACCAGAATCCTGCGCGTTTTCATTTTCGGCCATTTCCGTTACTCCGTCAGGATGCAGACATCGGTGCGCACCGCAGCGCAGAGTGTTTCAGGACAGCACAGGCTGAACGGCCATACAGGCAATGTGAGGAGATGTGGACTGGTTTTCACAGACTCCTCAGTAACAAAGCTGCAATGTTTTAGCTTTTTGTGATATTTTGCAGGTTTTTGGGTGTGATCCGGGCATTGTTGTTCTTCACACGTAGCGGAGGTGGCAGCTCGTTAGCGGAAATCTGCTCTTGGTTCATTAGCGACGCTGGCGAAGGTTCTTTCATCCCGTGTTGTGTGCATGAAACTTCATCGCCGTCTATTAAAAAAGTTCTGCAACTTTCCAACGAACTTTGTGCTTCAGTTCTGCATTTTCAAGACCTCCGCTTGCTGTCAGCATTCTTCTCAGCTGGTGATGGTGTTTTCAGCTCACAGAGGATTTCCTGCGCTGATGTCGTGCCACAAGCCCTCTCATGTGACAGCGGGATGTTGTCAGGGCTGGCCATGTTTCCATTCACTGACAGTAAGCAGAGATATCGAAGTGTAAAGTTTGTCGTATGGAGTAAAAAAAAGCAGAATGTTTAATTGTAGCAGAGTGAACGATCTGCTGTGAGTGACACGCGATGGCCACTTATGGTGAATTACATCATGTGACCACCAGGGGGCGTCGCTGTAACGCAGACATCTAGAGGCTCCATACACACAGGAGTGAGCAGTTATGTGGCTGCAGGTTCCCCTGGGTGGCATCATGGCACGCCACCTCAGCAGGGCGCGGGAGCGCTGCTTTGACTCTCTGCATATCAGGTGTACATTTACCCGGGATCTTACATTGCTTTACTTACTTGGATTGTCTGACAATTTCTATATACATATAAGAATCTCTATTGCTTCACCTTTTTCATTGGAACTTATTATGATACTATATAAGCGATGTTATGAGTAAGACTCGGGAGAGTCGAAATGTCAGCCACACCACTAATCGCTTTATACATTGCTCCCTATTTTGTTATAAATAAACTCTATTATTTTGCATGGAATTCCATAGAGTGTGCGGTATATTTTGTAATTCTAGTATTTAGGACGTTCTGTCCACTATACCTGCACCTCATTCTCCTCAGACTGAGTGCACACCATTTTTCTCATATCCCTCTTATAATACTGGATATACAGATTTATACATACATATGTATACGGGAGCAGCCCTGCGCCCCTCCTTGTTGGCATAGGTGCATACATCAGTGAAAGACACTGGCTGTCACCACAGAACAGGAGAAACGATAAAGAAGTTCATGGTATAAGACTAGAAAAACATGGCTGCTTCCCTCCTGAAACAGCGCCACTCTTGTCCATGGCTGTGTCTGGTATTGCAGCTTTACCCCATTTAGCAACCTCCCATGGACAGGAGTTGGGCCTAACATCATGAAACGTCCGTGCTACATACACTTCTGATGTTCTCCTATATGGTTATCCAGGTACGGCCTAAAAAGAAGGAGGAGAACCCAACTGTGACCCCCCCACCTCAGCACCCCCAAGAGTCTCAGTACAATTGAACAAATTACCTAATTTGAGGGGCTCCTTAGTCCATATTCACTTCAGTATTGAGGAGTCCGGTCTGCATCCAGCTGAAAAGGACATGAAGGCGCCATAGTGAGGAGAGTCCTGCCAATCAGCATTGCTGGTCATGACTTATGAAGCGACGGCTGAGAACAGATGACTGACAAGACTCCTCCTGTCCTTTCTAGTTGGATGCCAGTCAGAGAAGACGGTTTCACTTTACAACAATCAATTGGATGCAGAATTATTGTTATTATCCTTCCCAGATTATTAACCGGTGAGACCCAAACTGCAAAGCTTTCACTTCTGACCATTTGTCTATTGCCTCTTCACCTTCCTACATAGAGTCGCCTATGGCAAAGGGCGAGACGCCTATGGCAAGGGGTGAGACGCTTATGGCAAGGGGCAAAACGCCTATGGCAAGGGGCTAGACGCCTATGGCAAGGGGTGAGACGTCTATGGCAAGGGTTGAGAAGTCTATGGCAAGGGGAGAGATGCCTATGGCAAGGAGCGAGACACCTATGGCAAGGGGTGAGACGCCTATGGCAAGGGGCTAGACGCCTATGGCAAGGGGTGAGACATCTATGGCAAGGGGAGAGATGCCTATGGCAAGGGGCGAGACACCTATGTCAAGGGGTGAGACGCCTATGGCAAGGGGCGAGACGCCTATGGCAAGGGGCTAGACGCCTATGGCAAGGGGTGAGACGTCTATGGCAAGGGGTGAGACACCTATGTCAAGGGGTGAGACGCCTATGGCAAGGGGCGAGACGCCTATGGCAAGGGGCTAGACGCCTATGGCAAGGGGTGAGACGTCTATGGCAAGGGGTGAGACGCCTATGGCAAGGGGTGAGACACCTATGGCAAGGGGCTAGACACCTATGGCAAGGGGTGAGACGTTTATGGCAAGGGGAGAGATGCCTATGTCAAGGGGCGAGACACCTATGTCAAGGGGTGAGACGCCTATGGCAAGGGGTGAGACGCCTATGGCAAGGGGCAAGACACCTATGGCAACTCCTTGCAGATGTTGTCCTTAGTGGGATTCAAACCCAGGACTCCAGTGCTGCAAGGCTGCCCCACTGAGCCACCGTGCTGCCCATAGCCAACGTGAGACCCTTCTTAAATGCAGCTCCAGATGGCGGTAGGAAAACAAATGTGAAAATTAGAAAGTGACAATGGAGAGAATTCACCTTTATAAATTTGTTGCGAGTGAAATCTCGTCTTCTTATTGTACCAGTTTTCAAAAAGTCTTCTAGCACTGGAGCAAAACGCGTGGGTTTCGCCTGATAAGACTTGTTCAATATTTAATGATCATGTAGATTCTTTTATTTGCTCCGATTTCCTGTCTGCTGCTCTAATAATTAGTTGCTTGTGATTTGCAGAACAGTTGGGATGATTAGTCACAGGATGATCGTGTGCAGGTTCAATGTGCTGCCACAAAGCAGGAGCCGACTGGTGAGAAGAGACGGGCGGCACAGACTCTGCTCTCAGGCTGTTCCCAGATACAGAACAATGGCTTCTGCCTCCACTGATACATGCTGCATGATTACATTGTATCAGCTGTCTTCCTCCACTGATACATTCTGCATGATTACATTGTATCAACTGTCTTCCTCCACTGATACATGCTGCATGAATACATTGTATCAACTGTCTGCCTCCACTGATACATGCTGCATGAATACATTGTATCAACTGTCTTCCTCCACTGTCTTACTATTGCACTATTCCTGTGTCCTCTTGTGTATATATATATATATGTGATTCTTCAGTTTTTGTTTTAGTCTTTGCCTGATGAAGAGACCGGAGTAGTCTCGAAAGCTTGCAATTTGTTACCATCTTTTCAGTTAGCCATTAAAAGGTATCAACCACTGAGGACTCTCAAGTCTAAATATTTTTCCTCCACTGATACATTCTGCATGATTACATTGTATCAACTATCTGCCTCCACTGATACATTCTGCATGATTACATTGTATCAACTGTCTGCCTCCACTGATACATGCTGCATGATTACATGTATCAACTGTCTGCCTCATGATACATGCGCATGATTAACTTGTTCAACTGTCTGCTCCATGATACATGCTGCATGATTACTTGTATAATGTCTTCTCCCTGATCATTTCTGCATGATTACATTTTATCAATATCTGCTCATGACACATGCTGCATGATTACATTGTATCAACTGCTGCCTCATGATACATTCTGATGATTACATTGTATCAATGTCTGCCCACTGATCATGCTGCATGATTACATTGTATCAACTGTCTGCCTCCACTGATACATGCTGCATGATTACATTGTATCACTGTCTGCCTCCACTGATACATGCTGCATGATTACATTGTATCAACTGTCTCCTCCACTGACACATTCTGCATGATTACATTGTATCAACTGTCTGCGTCCACTGATACATTCTGCATGATTACATTGTATCAACTGTCTGCCTCCACTGATACATCTGCATGATTACATTGTATCAACTGTCTTCTCCACTGTTTACATGCTGCATGATTACATGTATCACTGTCTGCGTCACTGATAATTCTGCATGATTACATTTTGTATCAACTGTCTGCGTCCACTGACACATTCTGCATGATTACATTGTATCAACTGTCTGCGTCCACTGATACATTCTGCATGATTACATTGTATCAACTGTCTGCCTCCACTGATACATGCTGCATGATTACATTGTATCAACTGTCTGCCTCCACTGATACATGCTGCATGATTACATTGTATCAACTGTCTGCCTCCACTGATACATGCTGCATGATTACATTGTATCAACTGTCTGCCTCCACTGATACATTCTGCATGATTACATTGTATCAACTGTCTGCCTCCACTGATACATTCTGCATGATTACATTGTATCAACTGTCTGCGTCCACTGATTACATTCTGCATGATTACATTGTATCAACTGTCTGCGTCCACTGAACATTCTGCATGATTACATTGTATCAACTGTCTGCGTCCACTGATACATTCTGCATGATTACATTGTATCAACTGTCTGCCTCACTGATACATGCTGATGATTACATTGTATCAACTGTCTGCCTCCACTGATACATGCTGCATGATTACATTGTATCAACTGTCTGCCTCCACTGATACATGCTGCATGATTACATTGTATCAACTGTCTGCCTCCACTGACACATTCTGCATGATTACATTGTATCAACTGTCTGCCTCCACTGAACATTCTGCATGATTACAATGTATAACTGTCTGCTCCACTAATTTATATTAATGTGTATTGCCTCTTTCACACATCGTGTCTCTGGTTCGTGTGTGACAGTACCGAAGACACTTGCAGACCTAGAGGCGAAGCTAGGGTTTTGGCTCTGGGGGGGCGAAACTTCTGAGTGAGCTCCTAATAGTGGATGTAGGAGATGACTGCGCTGTTACTGAAAATAATCTCTATATAAAGACCAACATGGATATTACCGCCATATGGTTAGTAGTAAATACCAGTCCATGGAACATATACGAGATCACAGCACAGTTATAGTTGGTGACTTACCGCTGTCGTTCCTTCTGATGGAGTCGTTCACTTTCCCCATCTTTTCCATCCGGCCCAGACTGACATGACGACTTCTCCAGCCAGGACTCATCTGCAGAGATGACAACAAAGACACATTTCACGTCTCACATTTTCAGCACTGTCCCCAATGGGACTATTCCCACCCTGCACAGACTCCTCATCCTGCTGATACCCAATACTGAGCCGCTGCTGCCGTATGTGTCTCCATTACTGCACCTGCTGTGTGGTTCTCTGTGCCCTTAAATTCTATATCAGCCCTCTATAATATAGTAATGCCGGGTGCAAGTGCCCTAGAGAACAGCGCCCACATTGTGCCCCTAGAAAGTAATATGGCCCTGTGTGCCCCTTTGACAGTCACAGTAACCCGAATTCCCCTATAACAATAAGTACCCACTTTCCATTTAATAATGTCACGTGTCTCCCCCTGTACACAGTATGATGCTCTCTTATACACAGTAAAATGCCCCCTCACTGCATACACACTGACCCCTTAGTATCTCCCAATGATGGCTCCAACACTGTATGATGACCCCGTCACTATAATCCCCACACTGTATGATGGCCACCTACATAGTCTCATAGTTTCCATATAGTATATATAATGCAGCCCTACATAGGCAGACTCTATAGTATAATGCAGCCCCCCATAAGCAGACTGTAATGCAAGGCAGCCCCCATAGGCAGATTGTAATATAATGCAGCCCCCCCATAGGCAGACTGTAATATAATACAGCCCCCCATAGGCAGATGCTAATATAATGCAGCCCCAGGCAGACGCTAATATAATGCAGCCCCCGATAGGCAGACTGTAATATAAGGCAGACTCTAATATAATGCAGCCCCCACAGGCAGTCTGTAATATAATGCAGACTCTAATATAATGCAGCCCCTCACAGGCAGACTGTAATATAATGCAGACTCCACTGATACATTCTGTATGATGATATACAATAGTATCAACTGCCTGCCTCCACTGATACAGTCTGTAGCATGAAATACTGTAGATTCAACTGACTGCCTCTTCTGATAAATTCTGCATGATGATAACAATAGTATTAACTGCCTGCCTCCACTGATACATTCTGAATGATGATAAAGAGTAGTATCAAATGTCTGCCTCCACTGATACAGTCTGCATGTTATACAGTAGTATCAACTACCTGGCTCTACTGATAAATTATGCAAGATGATATACAATAGTATCAACTGCCTGCCTCCACTGACACATTCTGTATGATGATAATAATAGTATTAACTGCCTACCTCCACTGATACATTCTGTATGATGATATACCATAGTATCAACTGCCTACCTCCACTGATACATTCTGCATCATGATATACTGTAGAATCAACTGCCTGCCTCCACTGATACATTCTGTATGATGATATACCATAGTATCAACTGCCTGCTTCCACTGATACATTCTGTATGATGTTATACCATAGTATCAACTGCCTGCCTCCACAGATACATTCTGAATGATGAATTACGGTAGTATCAACTGCCTGCCTCCACTGACACATTCTGTATGATGATAACAATAGTATTAACTGCCTACCTCCACTGATACAGTCTGCATGATATATGGTATTATCAATTGCCTACCACTACTGAAACATTCTGAATGATGATATACAATAGTATCAACTGCCTGCCTCCACTGATACATTCTGAATGATGAATTACGGTAGTATCAACTGTCTGCCTCCACTGACACATTCTGTATGATGATAACAATAGTATTAACTGCTTGCCTCCACTGACACATTCTGTATGATGATATACAATAGTATCAACGTCTGCCTCCACTGAGATACAGGAAAGATGTGTATCTTCGTACCGTGTTAGCCAGTAGATAGAAAAATATTTAGAGTTGAGAGTCCTCAGTGGTTGATACCTTTTAATGGCTAACTGAAAAGATGGTAACAAACTGCAGCTTTTGAGACTACTCAGGTCTCAGATTTTGTATTAGTCTTCGCCTGATGAAGAGACCTGAGTAGTCTCCAGAGCTGCAATTTGTTACCATCTTTTCAGTTAGCCGTTAAAAGGTATCAACCACTGAGGACTCTCAAGTCTAAATATTTGCCTCCACTGATACAGTCTGTAGCATGATATATGGTAGTGTCAACTGTCTGCCTCCACGGATACATTCTACATAATGATATACAGTTTAATTAAGCTGACAAAATGGGTAACATACATCAACATATTCCAAATAGGAAAGGGCAACTCCCTACATAATGTCTGCCCCATCGTGCACCGCTACACCGCGGCTAATCCCACACACCTGAGCGCTGCACTATTTAAAATTTGGCAGGCATGGCACTCCACACTGCCCCCTGAAGAAGCCTGACGAGTGAAACGTACGTCGGGGTGTGCTCCTGGTGGTCCATACTCGCCCATATGGGTAAGCACTAACTGCACTTTATTTTGCACTGTTCCTGGCACTTTTTCGTGGAGGATCAACCAATAGGGTTCGCACTATTTTGTAGCCTCCTGCTTTTAAATTAGAGCTGTTCCCTATTTATCTTTAGAGGGTCACTCAGCTATTTGCTCTGACTTTGGCATTGCCCTTTCTAAGTTTATATGGGGTAATTTTACCATTGAGATATTTACACTAAACTTGAATGTGGGCTATGTTTTTGTGACGGGGCGGATAGTATGAGTGCTCTCTGTAACAATGTACTTATTTAACATATCCTTTATCTTATGGACAGACTTTAGTGAATATGATGCTTAATTTGGGCCATATAGGAGTATGCGCCAGGTGTTTTTTGCATCCTCAAATTACACTCATTTGTGATTACGGTTTTCTAGTTTTTTTCCCCCTTTTTTGTTTTTACTTGATTTCAATAATTGATATTCTTCTACCTTGTAATTATTACTTTTGGGCTAGATGCTCTGATATATTTTATAGTTGCATTAATGACATACAGTAGTATCAATGCCTGCCTCCATGATACATTCTGCATGATTATATAGTATCAGATGTCTGCCTCCATGATACATTCTGCATGATGATATGTATCAACTGCCTGCCTCCACTGATAAATTCTGCATGATGATATAGTATCAGATGTCTGCCTCCACTGATACATTCTGCATGATGCATAGTATCAACTGCCTGCCTCCACTGATAAATTCTGCATGATGATATAGTATCAGATGTCTGCCTCCACTGATACATTCTGCATGATGCACAGTAGTATCAACTGCCTGCCTCCACTGATACATTCTGCATGATGATATAGTATCAGATGTCTGCCCACTGAACATTCTACATGATGCACAGTAGTATCAACTGCTGCCTCACTGATACATTCTGCATGATGCACAGTAGTATAACTGCCTGCCTCAATGTACATTCTGCATGATGATATACATGATTAACTGCTGCCTCATGATACATTGCATGATGATATGTATCAGATGTCTGCCTCCACTGATACATTCTACATGATGCACAGTAGTATCAACTGCCTGCCTCCACTGATACATTCTGCATGATGCACAGTAGTATAAACTGCCTGCTCATGATCATTCGCATGATGATATGTATCACTGTCCCTCCACTGATATTCTGCATGATGATATACATGATTAACTGCCTGCCTCCACTGATACATTCTGCATGATGATATAGTATGAGATGTCTGCCTCCACTGATACATTCTGCATGATGATATACAGTAGAATCAATTATCAGCCTCCACTGATACATTCTGCATGATTACAGTGTATCAATAGCCTTCCTCCACTGATACAGCATTATATCATTGTATTAGGTTGCCTCAGAATGAATGTTATATGCAGGATACTTATACAGGCAGGTATGTGATCAGTGTCTGTCTCCGGCTGCTGAGAATGTGCTTCTTACAAAGATCCTGAGTGAGATCCATTAATAGTTTCCATTACACCGCACCTATAGCGAGTGCCACCAGAGATAACGACGGCCATCAAAGTCCCACAGATGCCATCATAGTAATTGTTTTCAGGATGAATGATGGTGCACTAGAGGAATGGCTGTAACGTATCTACCACCAAGCATTCTGCAATGGAACTACAACCCTCAGCATCTCCAGTCAGTCTTAAGGGACAAAACCAGTGATGTAACCACCATACAGACAGGGCATGCGGCTGGTAGAGGGGCGCAGATGAGAGGGCAACGAAGCACTACAGTATACGTAATGTAGCACAACTCAGGGTCTTACATTGTGATTTATTATTTAGATGCAGTGATGTCACTAGTCCTCGCTCAAAGTCTTACATTGTGATGTCATTATTTAGATGCAGTGATGTCACTAGTCCTCGCTCAGAGTCTTACATTGTGATGTCATTATTTAGATGCAGTGATGTCACTAGTCCTCGCTCAGGTCTTACATTGTGATTATTATTTAGATGCAGTGATGTCACTAGTCCTCGCTCAGAGTCTTACATTGTGATGTCATTATTTAGATGCAGTGATGTCACTAGTCCTCGCTCAGAGTCTTACATTGTGATGTCATTATTTAGATGCAGTGATGTCACTAGTCCTCGCTCAGAGTCTTACATTGTGATTTATTATTTAGATGCAGTGATGTCACTAGTCCTCGCTCAGGATCTTACATTGTGATGTCATTATTTAGATGCAGTGATGTCACTAGTTCCCGCTCAGAGTCTTACATTGTGATTTATTATTTAAATGCAGTGATGTCACTAGTCCTCGCTCAGAGTCTTACATTGTGATGTCATTATTTAGAGGCAGTGATGTCACTAGTCCTCGCTCAGAGTCTTACATTGTGATTATTATTTAAATGCAGTGATGTCACTAGTCCTCGCTCAGAGTCTTACATTGTGATTCATTATTTAGATGCAGTGATGTCACTAGTCCTCCTCAGGTCTTACATTGTGATGTCATTATTTAGATGCAGTGATGTCACTAGTCCTCGCTCAGAGATCTTACATTGTGATTTATTATTTAGATGCAGTGATGTCACTAGTCTCGCTCAGAGTCTTACATGTGATGTCATATTTGATGCAGTGATGTCACTAGTCCTCCTCAGAGTCTTACATTGTGATGTCATTATTTAGATGCAGTGATGTCACTAGTCCCGCTCAGAGTCTTACATTGTGATGTCATTATTTAGAGGCAGTGATGTCACTAGTCCTCGCTCAGAGTCTTACATTGTGATGTCATTATTTAGATGCAGTGATGTCACTAGTCCTCCTCAGAGTCTTACATTGTGATGTCATTATTTAGATGCAGTGATGTCACTAGTCCTCGCTCAGAGTGTTACATTGTGATGTCATTATTTAGATGCAGTGATGTCACTAGTCCCGCTCAGAGTCTTACATTGTGATGTCATTATTTAGATGCAGTGATGTCACTAGTCCCGCTCAGAGTCTTACATTGTGATGTCATTATTTAGATGCAGTGATGTCACTAGTCCTCGCTCAGAGTCTTACATTGTGATGTCATTATTTAGATGCAGTGATGTCACTAGTCCTCGCTCAGAGTCTTACATTGTGATGTCATTATTTAGATGCAGTGATGTCACTAGTCCACGCTCAGAGTCTTACATTTGATGTCATTATTTAGATGCAGTGATGTCACTATCCTCGCTCAGAGTCTTACATTGTGATGTCATTATTTAGATGCAGTGATGTCACTAGTCCTCACTCAGAGTCTTACATTGTGATGTCATTATTTAGATGCAGTGATGTCACTAGTCCCGCTCAGAGTCTTACATTGTGATGTCATTATTTAGATGCAGTGATGTCACTAGTCCCGCTCAGAGTCTTACATTGTGATGTCATTATTTAGATGCAGTGATGTCACTAGTCCCGCTCAGAGTTTACATTGTGATGTCATTATTTAGATGCAGTGATGTCACTACTCCTCGCTCAGAGTCTTACATTGTGATTTATTATTTAGATGCAGTGATGTCACTAGTCCTCGCTCAGAGTCTTACATTGTGATGTCATTATTTAGATGCAGTGATGTCACTAGTCCTCGCTCAGAGTCTTACATTGTGATGTCATTATTTAGATGCAGTGATGTCACTAGTCCGCTCAGAGTCTTACATTGTGATGTCATTATTTAGATGCAGTGATGTCACTAGTCCTCGCTCAGAGTCTTACATTGTGATGTCATTATTTAGATGCAGTGATGTCACTAGTCCTCGCTCAGAGTCTGTACATTGTGATGTCATTATTTAGATGCAGTGATGTCACTAGTCCTCGCTCAGAGTCTTACATTGTGATGTCATTATTTAGATGCAGTGATGTCACTATTCCTCGCTCAGGAGTCTACATTGTGATGTCATTATTTAGATGCAGTGATGTCACTATTCCTCACTCAGAGTTTACATTGTGATGTCATTATTTAGATGCAGTGATGTCACTAGTCCTCGCTCAGAGTCTTACATTGTGATGTCATTATTTAGATGCAGTGATGTCACTATCCTCCTCAGGAGTTTACATTGTGATGTCATTATTTAGATGCAGTGATGTCACTATCCTCGCTCAGAGTCTTACATTGTGATGTCATTATTTAGATGCAGTGATGTCACTACTCCTCCTCAGAGTCTTACATTGTGATGTCATTATTTAGATGCAGTGATGTCACTAGTCCTCCTCA